>VXBQ01008398.1:1313094-1412626 GCA_013400175.1 Phainopepla nitens
AAAAAACAACACAAAAGAAGCAGTAACTCAGCAGTTGACACAGGGTGAAGATCTTCAGGTCAAATTCAATCTCTTCTTTGTGATGGGTAAAGGCATGGAAAACTTGTCAGTCATACTCCTATTCTAGCTGGGATAATATTATGATGCTATTTCTTCACAGAAAGCTTCTGGAAAAATGTGACAGTCCATTGCAAATATTCCTTTTCATCCAAATATTAGAAAAATAATGACCAGCTTACACAAACTTTTTTTTTTTCCCAAGTGCAGCATTTCTAATAGTGAACTGTAGCATTGCTAGAATAATTTATTTCAAGATAAAATTATTTCCTCAGAAATTAGTGGGACTCAGTTTGATGATTACTCCATCAAAGGGCAGCTGGACATGAATCAGATCTAGGCTTGAAAGATAGTGTCTTCTAATGAGGTTTCACAGCTGTGGATGCTTCTGTAGATAACAGCTAGAGATGCTTAGTACAGATTCATTTGGCCTGGCTTCCACGTATGTCTAGGTTCCTGTGGTTCAGATCTTTCTGAAGACCATGAGGGAACATTAATCTCAATTATTTACCTGGGCTTTAATAACTGCCTTTAGGACCTACCTGCTGTGAGCAACATCCAGTGAGGGTACTCAAGAAGAGGAGATTAGTTTCTTTTTTATTTTTAATGACGGACCAAAGTCTTGAGGGCTTTTTTTGTTCTTTAATCATATTGAAAAATACTGATGATGAGTTCCATTTAGCTGTGTTCTACTACTTGAGTAGTCTTTAGCAATTGATTTGTACAATATAACAGATTTCCTGTATCAAGAATCTTTGTCAAACATTTTGGGCTCATGTAATCTTCTTTTGAGTTATGTTAGGACATAGAGCTGGTAGTATTTTCTTTCTTTCAGCCAGGTGACTTCAATATCCAAAAGGACAACAAAATATTTCTGTCAAAATTTCATTTAATAATTTAACAGTAGAGATACAAACACATGGATTTTGATCTTTATTAGTGATCTTGTTTACTTTTAATATTTTCCCTGAGGTTTAATTTAAGAATACTTAAGATTTCTACAGTCAGATAAAGCTTTATTGTATGACATTTGGCTGCTTATACTACAGTTCAGAATGTTAATCGGCTTCTGCTTAATACACATTAATTCAGACTGTAAGGGGCATCAGACATATCTTCCTCTGCATATTAAAGGCTAGAATTAGCTGAGGAGTTAAGACTTCTGTGCTGCAAATATTGCCATTTCTTACACCAGTGACTTGATTAAATCAATATGTATGCATAGGGAATATCTAGAAAGGATAATGAACTCCATGAACTTCAAGAGAGGCCCTTATTTCCTGCTTCTCTTTGACTTCTAGCTATTTCACAGTAAGTCATTCTGTATTGTAAATTAGCAATGCGGGCTTGACTATTTTGTCTGTACTATGATATATATCAAAGTGTCATGGTAGCATTATTTAACATTTTTTTTGGAATTGTGTATAAAATAAGGAGATCTTTTTCCTTTAGTTAAACATTGGCAGTAAAGAAATGGGGATACATACAAAGTCAGAGAGGAAAAGCTCACAAATATAATAATCCCAATGGAAAATGCAATTAAACATGAGCTGTGTGCTTTTTCCAACCCTCCTCTATTTCCAGAAAAAGGAATTAGAAATCCCAAAAGGCAAGAAAAGCTGTGGGAGTAATTATTTATCACGCTACAAAATTCACAGAGGAAACACCCTGCATACAGATTTCAGAGAGTGGCTTGGAAGGGACCTTAAAGATCATCTCATTCCAACCCCCTCCTCACCATGGCAAGTGGCATCTTCCAGGATGCACAAAGTCTCATCCAAAAGGAATTGAAATTAAGAACTCGACTTACTTGAATCCTACTAAAAGTTTACTATGTCTTTTCTGCCTTTTTTTTGGCTCCATACTGTTATTTTACAGCTTGTTCATTATCATCAGCCATAACCCAGACAGCTACTGGGTTATGACCTCTAAAGTACTACACATAACAGCATTTATGGCACATACCAAACAATTACTTATATTTAAAGGAAAATATTATTAGAGTGATAATTTTTGCTGTCTCAATCAAACTGTGTTTTATAGATCTGCTACCTTGACTGAAATATTCAGCCATGAACTGCACTCTTTTTTCACTACAATTCTATTTAGTGAATCAACATAAAATAACCAGACAACATCTTGCAATGATTTAAAGAGCTTTTTGCAATAGCTGTTCTATAAAACTTTAATGAGTACACACAAAATGATAGACGCTAATGTATTCTATAAAAGGCAGACAAATCTGCAGGTAATTTTTGCAGAACTTCTACAGAGTTTATTAAAAACAATATTTTACTGATACTTATGAAACTAAACAGCTCCAACATCCCGCCAATATTTTATTGGATAAAAGTTTTCAAAAGCTAATTTTTGAAAGGAATGGAAAGAGAGAGAGAGAGAGAGAAAGAGATATATAGAGAGAGAGAGAAAGAGAGAGAACAATTTAAATTCCGTACATAGGCTTTGTTACTATCACTTATAAAAGAATAAAAAGCATGGCTGAAGGATTTGTGTACTGTTCATATTCACTATTGCTGGTCACCCTCATAAAGCCTTAGGAGGGTCCTTCCACAGAAGTCCTTCACAAGTTTATCTCCACCCCTGGGTCCACATGTAAGTTGCTTCAACAACTCCAGGTTTGTCAACCCACTTGCCTGTTTATCCATGCTTTCCAGCAAACAAAGGAATCTGACTAGTGCACAACTGCAGTGTCACAATAACACCCAAACTTCCTTACTATTCAGATTCATGGTCATGAGATAATCACCATGATAATACAAACAAACAAACAAAACAAACAAAGCAGCACAAATGCACCAAAAAACCCTCTTAAAAAGCCAACCCCCCCCCCCAGCCAGCTGAACCTACTTAAAATTATTTCTGAAATCCATGGTAATTACGTCATCGATTAGCACTCTCCTTGTGCTCTTGGACAACACAAATCCAAACAGTTATTTAAGTTTTATTTTAACAACTGAAATGTTCCATGACAACCAGATGTAACTCAGAGAATGTAGAAGGGAAGGTCATATTTCTTCCACACCTAAACATATTAAATCGCTTAAGTCTTCTTCTTTTTTAGGTGGCATGAATTCCCAGTTTGTACTTCTGATATCTACACAGTTTTAGAGGGTGGAATATTGAGTGCTTCATGAGGCAAGTGGCTTGCACTGCATGTCACAAGGTGGGGCAGTCTCCAGCTGCTGTGCAGCCTCTTTGACTTCCCAGCTGCCTCCTTCTTTCTTTTTTGGCCAGAATAGCTTCATCTTGGATGAAATGGATTTTAACTCTCACCATGACTGAAACGAATTTTAATTGGAGATATATCCGTTCTTGGCCTTGTAAACCAGTTTTGTGTCTTTGCACCTAGTATTTCCTAAATAAATGAGACCTAGCAAAGAATATGTGACTTACACTTACCAATGGCAACAGAGTTATTTAGGAAAAGTATCAGATTTGCACTTACATGTCCAGCAGTTTCTTTAGGCAACAACTCAACATAAAAATCCATTGTGGATGTAGAAGTTTGTAGGAGTGGGAGTATTCCTGCTGTGACATGTTTAGATTCTCTGATACAAGCAGAAACGAAGGTGGCTAAAGAAATCTTGTTGCTCAGCTTGCTGAGAATTTCATTCCCCTAGAATAGAGTGCAACATGCACTAACTAGGACAAATGACTTAATCTTCTCATCACTGCATGTTGTAAAATTACTTTTGGCTGAATGAACATAAAATGGGCTGTTCAAACACACCTAGTAACCTTCTTTTAAAGTGCAAAGGGAGAATTTACAGGCTGCATTGTCTTGCTTCATCAATACATGATCAGGTCCATACTGAATACTATGTAATATACTTCAGGTATATTAAAAAACCCCTGAATCTGATTGGATATTTGTCCTTAAATATTTTAATTTTTTAATCAATATTGAATTACATATCTTTAAAATAATGCTGTCTTTTGTTGTCAGATGGACAGAAAATTGGAATGCAATTTGCTGTCAAATATATATTAGTTTTTAATTCATATCATACACTATATTGTCAAGTGACACAAGACATTTTTTCTACTTGCTTTCAAAAGACAATGAAATTAAATAATTTTATCCTTAAACATACTGCAATAGAGAGAGCACATTGTTATGATCTGGAGAGAGACTAAAACAGGAAATAGAAAAGCTTATAGAAGAGTTATACTTTGAATTAGAAAATACAAGAAAAAGGAATTTATTAGATTATTCAGGGCAAAGAACTCAGATGTCAGTTCTCTGATCATCATGCTGTGTTCTGAGATGAATCCAAAAGATTTCCTTATCGTTGATATTTTATTCTGTTATGCTTAGCAGGAAGCCTCTGCAGTCACTAAGGTAAGGTAGGTCATCTTCAGCTGTGTGCCAAACTGCATTAAAATAAGCTCAGAGTATTCTAGTGACCAACAATCACTAACTTGTCAACCTCTTCCATCAATCCTCCCTTTTCTCTAATGCAACCCACATGCTAGAATTGAGTTTGAATTCATTATGATCAATTTGTTATTTCAGTTTTATCCAGAACATTTCATTTTGACTGTAACCTCTGGATCATGGCACCAGCTCCATTGTCCTTCACTAATACTTGTTTGAAATTGAATAATTTGAATTTTTACATTTAAACTTTTCCTGAATTCCTTCTTGAGGATGTCTTTTTGCCTTTAAAGTACACAAAATTATGTCAGATCTTTCTCTTACATCAATTCCAGCTTTATGAAGATAATCTCATGTGTAAAAACCTGTGTCATCAGCACACATAACAAAAATATGAAGAACAGGACCCACCCTTATTCTACGTGAAAAGCTTATCATTTCATTGTGTGCATGTTATACTGACATAAATGGATTGTGACCAGTTTCATTCACAGAATCACAGAATCATGGAATTGTTAGGGTTGGAAGAGACCTCTGGAGATCCACAGCAGGATCACTTAAAGCAGGTTACACAGGAATGTGTCCAGGTGGGTTTGAAGTGCCTCCAGAGAGGGAAACTCCATGACCTCCCTGGACAGCCTGTTCTGGGGCTCTGTCTCACTCAATGTATAGTTCTTCCTCATGTGTAGGTGGAACTTTTTGTGTTTATCATCATCCTAACTCGCCCTGTTGCTGGACACCACCGAGAAGAGCCTGGCACGATCCTCCTGGCACCTGCCTTTGTGACATTTATATGAGTTAATGATATCCCCTCTGTCTTTTCAGACTAAACAAGCCCAGCTCCCACAGTCTCTCCTCACAAGAGAGGCTCCAGACCCAAATCATCTTTGAATGGCCCTTCCCGGAACCATTTTCAGACCCTCCTCATCTTTCATGTACGGAGGAGCCCACAATTGGACACAGCACTCCAGATGTGCCTCACTAGGGCCAGGCAGAGAGGGAGGATCACTTCCCTCAGCCTGCTGGCCATGCTCCTCCTGATGCACTCTTCCTGATGCAAGATATCTAGGATTCATGTTAGTTCAAACAGACATGAAACAAGTGAAATAGTTCAGATTTTGATCCCATGTAAAATCTTTTCTCCTGACCCAAGACCTTCAGAGTTAATAAGAAATTTCTTGCTTACCTTGAGGGACTATTGAGTAGATTCTTATAATTTCATTTTTAGGCTTTTTGCTTTCCTTCTTGGAAAGCACTGAGATGAAATTCTTATTGTCTGAACTGTGTTGGAATACCTAAAAGGAAGGGGGGTTTTTCATACTACCAAAGTAGCTCCTTACACTACTGTGAGTCTCTTCTCTGGTTATTGATCTGCTTTAAATTAACATTATCAGAAATGTACAGAATATGGGAATTCTAAAATTTAATTCTCCTCGCTATGGCCAAGTAGTTCTGGTGCAGTGTCGCATCTAAAATTTTCTCAGGTTAACTAGCTTGTAATCTCAGGAAAGGGATATTATGAAATTTGACCATTCCATTGGGCATCCTTAGTTAATCCTCAACTACTCTCAGATCTGATCAGATTTAGATCTCTTAGTTTTAATTTTGTCTGACTATTGAGATACATACATATCACATACATACATATTCAGTTCATAAATGCTCACAAAGAACCTTTGAATATATTTCTTTTTATAACTCATGAATAGGTACCATGTAATGATCATTTCCAGTCACTGTGCTGGGATAAATACAAATCAGATCACATTTCTTTAATTATCCAGTCTTGCAACTGCACCTTTTTCTTCATAAAGAACAAAACAGAGTTTTCCTTTGCTGATAAAGCCAGCTGTATTCATAAGACAATGAATAGATAATGAATTGGACAAAATGAAAAATTGGCTTGTTTTGAAAAAGTGGACAAAACACTACACACCTCTGAAAACTTTCTACATACAGACTGTACATTTAAACAGGCTGCAATCAGATCAACACTTACAGACTCTTCTTTTGACAGATTTATTTTTGGGGTCTTTTTTTCCCTTCTAAGCGTACATTCCCAGAAATAAACACGGTGTTCTTTGAAAATGAGTGTGCATTTCCCAGGAACTAGGTGGAATTCTTTGACATAGAGTGAATTGCTCATTTCTGTAAAACAAGGCTTTTTTATTTTATTTGTGCTTCCTGAAACACCAAAACACTTCACAAATGGACAGCCTGGCACTTCTTGAAGGGTAAAGTCATGTAATTCCACCGAGTTACTGATATATTGGTAATGTCAGGCTGTCATGTCATAGAACCTTTTCTCATGTGGTATGGCTTCCAGCAAGCATTTCTATTGCTCCTGGTCAAACCCTGTGCAGCACTCTGCCATGAATAGCTTCATGCATCCTGCACATTTATTTCCTGAATTACAGGCCATACACTGGCCAGATTCACATTTCATTTTGATAACTTTTTGTTGACTAAGGTTCAATTGCCACGACTGCAAACATTGTTATATAGCCTTTACAGATATGTTGAAGAGATATGAATCAGTATTATTATCTTTATTGACATAGGTTTTAATTCAAGTAATTTACTGCATAGCAGTTATGTCCATCTGATCTTCCATAACAATTTCAATATACAAAACATTGTAACACATTGGTTTATTTTTCAGCATAGTGCCTTGGATGTCTCATTTGAAAATGTGCCTCCGAAATATGGAGAATATGCAGAAAGATGTACTGGAAGAGTGCTCATTAGAGCACATCTGCTTTGCTTCTGAAGAGGGCAGCAGTCTCAGGCAGGTTGTTTCATGTTTGTTTACAGAAGAATGTTCTCTTTCTGGGCACTTCAACAATATGAAATACACAATTCAGCACATTGAGGTCAGTGATATTTTTTCAACCCTGGAAGCAGGAAAAAAAAGGGCTTTTTTGGTGTAGGAGGAAAAAGAAACAAACAGCAAATTGGTCTCCCTAGTTTGTGTCTTTTTGCAAGAGAGAGCAATTGTGTTATGAAACAGATTAGTTCTGCAAGGCTTTAGAAACACCCTTGCCTTACTCATAACCTGTTTCCCCCTCTCCATAAGAATATTCAATGAGCATGGCTGTGTGAGACTTCATTGCTTGAGCACAGTATGAGAGGAACACTGAAAAAATGCATAAATACTGCACTTTGCAAGACTTTGTAAAGACTTTTCATAGGATCATGGAATTGCTTAGGTTGGAAAAGACCTTTAAGATCATCAAGTCTAACCTAATACTGCCACATCCACCACTAAACCATGTCCCTAAAACTACATGTCTTTTAAATACCTCCAGGGATGGTGAATCCACCCTTTCCCTGGGCAGCCCGTCCCAATGTTTGACCACCCTTTCCATTAACAAATTTTTCCTCATATTCAATTTAAACCTCCCTTTTTGCAACTTGGGGCCATTTCCTTTTGTCCTATTGCTTGTTGCTTGGAAAAAGAGACCGTCCCCCTCCTTCTATAACTTCTTTTCAGGTAGTGATAAGGTCCCTCCTGAGCCTCCTATCCTCCAGTTTAAACACCTCCAGCTGTCCCAGTTGCTGCTCATCAGACTTGTGCTCCAAACCCTTCCCCAGCTCTGTTCCCTTCTCTGGACACATTCCAGCACCTCAATGTCTTGTAGTGAGGGGCCCAGAACTGAGCCCTGGTTTCGAGGTGTGGCCTCTCCTGTACCAAGTACAAGGACACAATCACTGCCCTGCTCCTGCTGGCCACACTGCTGCTGATACAGGCCAGCCTGCCTTTCCTTAATACTTAGAAAAAACCCAAATACATACACACAAGCAAGCAAGCCATTACTGACAACACAAAGTACAGACAATAAATGTAAATTCCAATACACTCTCATTTAACGCATTGAAATATTCATAACATTGGATGCAGATTTCTTGAACGGAAAAAAAGAAAGTACAAGAAAGACAAATCTCAGTGAGGGCAACATAATTCAAATCCACCTACTTTTAGGAGCCTAACTAAGCCAGGAATTTCTCTTTTCACAGAAGCCCATTGTCTATATTGACATTAAAGCAAATTTAGGATTTTTAGCTGAAATTAAAAAAAAAAAAATAGAAAAAAAACCTGTAAATTTTCTGGATATTTGCCAACGATCCAATTCTCATGATCAGGAATGAAAATTATAAATTCGGATGTCTTTTTTTTTTTTCAAGTGTATAATAGTTATGAAGGTATGGACAGAGAAAGAAACTGACATGAACAGATGATGCTTTGGATTTAGAAGATGCTACATTTTCCATAATAAATTCTCCACAGTAAATCTTAACCTTTGTAAAAGAATTTAGCATCCATTGCCAAGCAATTATTCTACACTGGGGCCAAATATTTTTGGCTTTATCCACACCTCTTTACAAGCTTATCCTCTTTAGACATTTTTGTTATTGAGTTTTATTAGCAGAAGGGCTCAGAGACAGTCAATTGAAATTAAGTCTAATAAAACCATAAAAATTAAAGGGATTCACTTCCTTATGCATGGATACATGTGTGTAGCTTTTTTTCAACATAAGTAGTCAGGCAATTGGGAGGAAGAAAAACACTTTAGTTTTCATAGAATACATTTTAACACTAAATGACAACATAAGGAGTAGTCAAAACCAAAAGATGGTAGTAGATTTGTTGCGAAAATAATGGAACCAAAATGTCCAATGGGGAATTTTAGCGTCTCTGCTGAAGAATAATTCTACAATTCCGGGATATTTATACTGCTATAGTGATTTAGTAGCTGTAGAAACATTTTTTTTTCTTCTCTGTATTTTGGTTGTTAGATTTTGATTCCCTAATTTTATGTTATCAGGATTATGTATTGACATAGTCTCCACAAATTCTAGAAATTCTCCATCATTTGAAATACGAGACTAGAGAAGATTGCATAATGGGGCTGATTTCATTTCATGGTTCATGCTGATATTTTGTCTACTCTACAGAAAAATCATGTACTCTAGGAAACTTACAGACAGGTCTAATGCTGATTGCTACAGCTGGAATATAAATTTTAAAAGTAGACTGTTAGAATCAAGGGCAAACTTTACTTCAAGATTCACCAAAAAGATTGATGGCTCAATGCAGAATATTTCAAAACCATCTAAGTACAGTCTTTATGTTTGGAAATACCCACAACAAAAGCCATCAGCTCCTAATTTCTATCATTAATTTACCCTTCAAAGTCAGAATAATATAAATGTGGAGGCACTGCAAATTCTACGTTAGACCAGATGTAACACCAACCTCTAGGAAAATGAGGAGCAAATGTTTCAGGGAGCAGATTCATTCAAAGCACTGCAGCAAATGAAAGCTCTGCCATTAACAAGCGGCCAGTTTAAATCAGCCCCTCGTTTGTGAGTCACTGAAAGAGTGATTCGAAGCCCATTAAAGGAAATGTCAGTCTTCCAATCGACTTCAAGGGGTTTTAACTTGCAACTGAAAATCAAAAGCTGCAGACATCTGCTGGTGTCTGCTCACAGGCCAAGATGAAATTAATTATTGTTGCTGGATTGGGTTTTGATGCTGTTTGTGGTGCAGGCAGAAATATGAGATAAAGCCCACCCAGTGCCAGTACAGAGAAGAAAAGAGTAGTGAGAAATACTGCCTACACAACTCAAGAAGGAAAATTCTTTCTTCTCCTTGCACCGCAATGTTAATCATCCTACACTAGAATGTGAGAGTTGAGATTTAATTCAAATACCATGATGTGCTGTCATGACTCTAAGCATTTAGTTGGCACAAACTATCCAGTTCCCCATGGTTAATGACATACATTAGTCTAGGGGAATGGATTCTAAAAAGACAGATGAATCCTTATATTCCTAAAACAGCATGTAATTCATGTCAGGCTAGCTAGAGCTTACAGTAAACTACATGTATGAGAACAACTGAAAAATTAAGATTTGGAATTGGTAGGATCCTGCCCATAAGACAGATTTATCTGCTGAAAACCACTGAATAAATCCTTAGAGGAAGCTATGGGGAAGGGGAATCATTGATTTTTGGAATGAAAAGTTGAAGTGTAGAGGTACAAAGAGTAAAGCAGTAACAGGGTAGAATGGGATATATAAAACCAAACCATTTAGCATTTCATCATCCATATATTATCTAGACAAAAAAATTTATTTCATAATTGTGGATGCTATAAAATAAAATCAAAAGTAATACTCAAGATATCTTTATATGTATCTAGCTACTAGGCAATTAGTTTGGAAGAATATTTAATAGTTCCTAAAATATTTGCAGCAGTAAAGATTTCAATTCCTATAAGGGTGTGGGTTTGCAACAGTGGGAAATCAATCAGTTAGTGAATACCAAGCAACATGAGAAGCATTTCCAATAATAAACACAATTAGCAATGTAGATGAGAAATCTATCTGATTTATAGGTTGCATATGCAATTATAACACATTAATAAAATGTTACCCACTGAGCAATCCAATACATTTGTTTACCCATGCTTCCAGATTAAGAAAGTAATGTTGTCAACCAACCAATTGTGGGCATTACATATTCAAGATTAATTACCATCTGCATGGGACAGATGTTAAATCTTCAATTTCACAGCAAGGCATTTATAGCTTATTTCCCATGGACTACTTCTTTCTCTGATCAATAAATGTATCAGCCTAGCTGTTCTTCTTGCCACAGAGGTCAGAGGAATGACAGAGGTACATCTGGTTTTGTGTCAAATAAGGGCTGGGGAAATGAATCCTATCAAAGCAGATAAACAGCTCAGCTGCAATTGCCCTTCAGTCTTTTACTCAGCTGCTCATGATCAAGTTTTAATAATTTGGGGAATTTGCTAGCAAAAAAAAAAACAACCTCAAAATTAAGTCCAAACTCCAAGACCAAACCACAAAAAACATTTCTGCATATTTTCAAACTAGAATTCATGTTCAATTTTCCTATAAGCTGGGCTCCATTCCCTACCACACCTTCAGCTAATTCAATTATGCCAGTGTAAGAGGAGATTTTGGCAAGGAATATACCCACAAAAGCTCTATTTTTTATTATTATTGTTACTATCATAATTTCATTTTGTTGCATAAAGAAAGAAAATCAACAGTTGAATTAATTGTCATTTTAGTGACCAGAAAGTGCTGTCTCTGGAAAAAAAAAATTAAAGTCATAGTGACTTCACAAAACAATTCATAGGAATATTCACAAATTAGGACTTGACTGAGAGTGATAAAACAGCAGTCTTGCTATGACTAACCACATAGGTCTCTACTCTTTGGCTGCTTCCCTACTTTGCTTAAAGTTCTCTGCAATCTCAGCAACCTCAGTTTGTGCCACCTCAGTCACCCATGACTGTTTGAATTGTATGCTCTGTGAAGATGGGAGCTCTAATACAGTCCTGGTTCGACAGACAGCTATTTCTGTTCTATTTAAGTTCCTTGGAAATGTCAAAAGGCACAGAAAGAGTCAAGGCTACAATTTCCTTCATCCAATGAAATGACAACTTTACTCAGCTCTCACAGGTGCACCAGGTCATCCAGGTCTTCCTCGGTTGTAACTAACCTGAGCAAGTGGCCCTTTCCATTCCCATCCCAGAGGAGTGCCCTAAGCCCCACGGCATGCTCTGGGCACAAAATACCTCTCTGCCGCTGAACAACATTCCCTGTGCACTCAGGTGTGCAACAGTCAGGGCAAGACAAAAGGTCTGACAACAGCTGGGAAGGAAAGACTTCTGGTCCCTGCCCTGAGGGGAGATTTTAATAAACTCAGAAAAACTCTAATGAAAAGTTCACAGTGTTTGAAACCTTTCATCTCCCTCAACATGTGTGTGGGGTTTGGTCACTTTGACCAGGACAATTGATGACTAGATCCTCCTTTTACAGTCTGAGCTCAGTTCCTGTGAGTGTGTATAATGGTCTCGGTTCCTGGGTGACTGATTTTGCTTCTGGACAATTATGTAAAAACAACATGACTTTGGCACATGCCATACTATTAAACATGTTCTCAGAAAGTGTTGTATTTTCTCCCAAGAGTGGAGATGTCAGACATTTCTGCAGTTTCCTGAATTGCCAGAAGCCAACTAAACTGTGTCTTCTTGGGATGAGGGAGAGAGATAGTAAATTAAGAGATCTTGATCTCCTGCAGAGGCAGCTGAGTAAGGCATTCAAATGTTTGTATTACATTGGGCTGTGCATGGTTTCCTGACTGAGAGTCTGTATGTAATACTTCTGTGAGGCAATGCCTATGTTAGATATAAAACACAGGCATGATCTCAGGAGTTTTAAGTTCTACTCAAGAATCTAGATGCAATACATGCCTTAAAACATTTGCTAAATAAAAGCTCTGGACAGTTGCTATAAAATAAAATAAAATTGCAGAATGGTTGTTGAAAAGGATCTTTAAAGGCCATCCAATCCAACCCCACTGAAATGCTTAGGGACATCTTCAACTAGACCAGTTTGTTTAGAGCTCCATGCAGTCTGACCTTGAATATGTCCAGGGACTGAGAATCTACCACTTCTGTGGGCAGCCTGTTCCAGTGTCTCACCACCTGCATTGTAAAAGATTTCTTCCTTATATCTAGTCTGGATCTACCCTCCCTGCATTTAAAACCCTTATCCCTTGTCTTAAAACATCAGGCCCTGCTAAAAAGCCTGTCCTCATCTGTGTTTTAAGCCCCCTTTAAATATTGAAACACAATAGGTTCTCCCCAGTCCTCGTCTCCAGGGTAAGCAATGCCAACTCTCTCAGCCTTTCCTCTTTAGAGAGGCGTTCCATCCCTCTGCTCATTTTTATGGCCTTCCTCTGAACCTGCTGCACCAGGTCTGTCTCTTCTTGCTCTGAGGATCCCAGAGTTGGATGAGATGGGCTGGTGAGAACTCCAGGTGGGGTCTCACCAGAGCAGAGGGGCGGAATCTCCTCCCTTGATTCCTGTCCACACTGCTGGTGATGCAGCCCAGGATACAATTTGTTTTCTGGGGTATAAGTGCACATTGCTGGGTCATGTCCAGTATTTAATCCACCAACCCCCAAATCCTTCTCATCAGGATCATTCTCAATACCCTTTATCTCCCAGCCTGTGTTGATACCAGGGGTTATCCTGACTCCGGTGTTGAACATCATTGCCCCACTCCTCAAACTTAAAATACTTTGTATAAAGGCACAATTAAGGTGGTACAACTGAATTTTACTTTGAATTTTTATTCTTCATCACCTTATCAACTGGCACTGTTACTAGGT
Source organism: Phainopepla nitens (assembly GCA_013400175.1). Classification (NCBI taxonomy): domain Eukaryota; kingdom Metazoa; phylum Chordata; class Aves; order Passeriformes; family Bombycillidae; genus Phainopepla; species Phainopepla nitens. The sequence goes on from VXBQ01008398.1 coordinate 1,326,765, forward strand.
CAGAAAATATAATTCCCCTTTTATAAAGGATAAAGGTAATCTCCATTTTATAAATGGAGAACTAAAGACGAACATAGACTCAGTAATCTGTCAAAAAATTAATTTCTTTACATGTATTCTAACTCTTTCAAGTCCAAGGTGAATTTACTTCCGCATTCTCTTTATTTTTAAAAAAAGTTTCAGATATATTACAGTAACAATGTGATCAACAGTTTGTTCTGTACTGAAGGCAAACACATTGCTTTGAAGATGCTATATCTTGTGAACACTGCGTCCAGGACATGATGATTTTGAGAACCTGGTTTATGATGGACCACTTTATCTGCTTCCTTTGACAGTGCTCTCGATAAAGATAAGTACCCAGCTGAGCTGCTGGAGTTTTGTGCAAGAGGAACTCATTGACTTTGAACCTTTGTCGTTTTGGTTATATTTGTTTCAGTGGAAAAAAAGGATAAACAAGGCTCTGAATCGCTTTACATAATACATAGAAAACTTGAAAATTTCAGTTATACTCTTAACCATGAACTATAGGAAAAACAACATTGGCCACAGAAATATTGTTTCCATAAAAAATAAGCTATTCTCACTGCTATTGTTGCAGCAACATTTGAAAATGAGAGCCAAGTCAAAAGTTAACACTGCTATTAAAGACCTGTGGGGAGTGGCAAGAATTGCTGTTGTTGCTAGAAAAAGTGGAAGAAACAAAACAGGCAGTGGAGTTGGTCCAACAGAGAGAGGCTCAGAGCAAGGCCAAGGACATGGCCAGGGAGCCAGGAGCTGCAGTAAAGGCAGTTCACAGGCAGGACTCACAACTGAGCATGGGAGAAGAGGTGTTTGTTTCATGAGGGTTTCTTCAAAATCCAGAGAACACCATGATAAAACTGTGATACAGTTTCAATGGCTCATATCTCCTGACTTCTTTTGCAGTCATCCTTGTTTATTTTCAGCAGGCTCCAGAAAATAGTTTTAGGAGCCATCTGTGCCAGGTAAATTGCTATCTAGTGGAACAGACAGTGTTGATTTTTTCTCTTTAGATTTTTAAATATAGAATTTGTATTGTGATTATCTGCCCTTCTCCATTTAAATGGGTCTCATTTGGCAGAAAAAATTAGGATTGTAGTGAAAAAAGGAAGGCAGAAAGGGGGAACTTGATTCTACAGCTTAACCATACTGACTTAGAAAAAAGGGTTTCATAAACACCAAACAGGAGCAAAAAGAAAGATTGAGCAAAAAAAGTTGCCAAACACTAGAATTGGCTGCTCAGGGAAGTGGTGGAGTCACCATACCTGGAGGTGTTTGAAAGACATGTAGATGTGGCACTGAGGAACATGGTTTAGTGATGGACCTGGGGATGTAAGGCTTATTTGAACTCAATGATCTTTAAGGACTTTTCCAAACTAAACAATTCTATGGTTCTGTAATTCTATTTACTCTATCAGCACTCAGCTAGGAGAGCCAGATTCTGGTGTCCATTTCTGCAACTGCTTCCATGTATTGCTTATTGACCAATCATTTATCAAAATAAGGAAAGAGATTGCCTCCTGTGCACACTGATCAAACTAGGCAGGTAAGTGGGGTTTTAAGGATGCCCCACTATCCAGTATCTGCTATCTACTACCAGAGTTTTCTCATGAAGTAAAGAGATTTCCTGGAGTTGCTTCAGTTGCTTCTGAGATATTTATCCCTTTTTTATTTGCTTGATATTCAGCTTTTTATTGGTGTCTTTTATAATTTCCAACTGATCTCCATGGTATGATCTTTTAAGAAATTTTTTTTAAAGTAAACATAAAGAGGGAAAAACAGTTGATAGGAAATGACAAGTAACAGCTACAAAGTTAGTTGGCCTATAGGATGGAGAAAAGGACAAATCCTGGAAAAAGTTTAGGTGACTTGTCTCACTAAAAATTCAAATATTTTGACGTCTGTTTTGTCTCAGACAAGAGAGAAATGTACTGAAATGTCCTGTGGGACCTGCCATGCTACACAATGTTGGCACAGTCAGAGCTGTGGCCGCAGGAATGCATGTGAATTCCAGCTCATGACAGATATTGGAAAAAAAGGAGAAGCTAAGAGCCACTGTTGCTGGTTTTCATTTAATACTTGGAGATATTTTCTTAAATAATAATAGTGGTACAGATTCTCTATATTATCAGAACATTTCATCCAAAAAGGAGTACATTCCCTGCAAAATTCACCCTAAACTTCATTACTGAGACATGGAATACTTTTTAATTGCACAGATGGAATTTGTGATTCTCCCTCTGCAAACTACTGCCCCTTTTCTTCACCTCCTAAAGCACATACTTGAGATAAAAGATATTTTTTAAAAACTTTCAGAATGGTTTTCTATATAGAAGATTACTCCTCTTATGTCTGTTAACTGTTGCTGCTACTCTAGCCTCTACTTGTGTTTCCTCATGGTAATATCTCTGCTTTTGTGGTTGTGCTTTGCCACAAATGTGATTAGTAAATGACTCATAAGATAATATTCTTTATAACTTAATATGGTACTGTGTTGCACTGGAATTTCAGGCGCATACTTTATACTACATAATGAAACAGGAAAGCTACTGAAGCAGTAAAACTTTAATTTCAAAATGACATGTGTTTGCAAAGTGCATAAACATCAGACAGATAGCAACAATCAAAGGTAATGAAATCCTGCAGGTACCTTGCAGGAGCCCTCACCCATGCAATAACACCACAGCCCACAAAGGGGCACCCAGATGCTGCATTTAAATCCACAATCTTCTAGTGCCTTCCCACGTGTATTTACAGACATTTTAACTTTAGAAGTTTCCAGACAAAAGTTTGCTCTCACCATGACACCACTCCCAAGTCTCAGTGAAATCCCAGCCTATAAAAACCTCTACAGTCGGTAGGATTCATTTGAATATGCATTTAATTAATCTCTCTTCATTTATCACCCTGACAACTATGATACAAGAGTAATTTACAGATATTGCTTTTTTTTTTTACAAAACTACCAACATGTTTTAGACTAATGAAATCGAGGCCAACAGCAACATTAAAAAACAGGCTCAAAGGAAAACTGCCAAATGCTTGTTTGGCCAGAATGTTTATTATAAAAATAACATTACACATGCTCAATTCTAATCAGTCAAATGCTTCTTGAATTTGCTCTATATGCATTTGGGTATACCCTTCCCTTTTCTGTTTAAGTCTATCCACACAGACATTGCAATTTTGTCCCTTTCCATTGCTGTAAGCTCAGATATGACTCAGCTTTTCCAACAAACCCCTTACATTCCCAATTTGCCTGGTGTATTGCACTGAACATATGCATGCCAGTCCTTTTGTCATGCATTTCAGTAAGGTCTCTGAGCCACTGGAGAAGCAAAGAAGTGATAGGGCCAGTTTTGAGGCAGTCAGTCGTGATGTCAATGTTATTCTCAGCTGTTAAGAAACCTGAAATGAAAGGGGACTTATAGCAACGGTATTCCACTAAAAAGATCTGCATAATTAATATATGGCCATGATTTCTGCCCAGTATATTTGCCAGACCACTGCATTAAATACTGATAGTCTCGGAGAAACAGCTCTGCTTGTTGTACGGCTGAGAGGCTAAACCAGGAAAAATAAGTCTGACTCAGCCAATGAAGGTAATAGTTTTACTGAGAAACAGCTGTCTGGCCTGTCACATGAGCATCCTGGTGAGCATCTTGTGTTCTAAGTGAGGACATTCTACAATTCTCAGCAACATTAAAAACATCTTATTGTATATAAAAAAAGCTTTTCACTATTTTGCCTTGCTAATTAAAGAGAAAATGTATGCAATGATTGAAAAGAGGACATTAGGGCAATGGCAAGGCATAAACTTCTATGTCTACAAATTCTGCCTATCAGTTTGAACTCTGCCATTCTCTTCAGAACAATGCCTAATACTGTATCTGCAAGGACAGCATCTTATAATACACATTTGCAGAGGTTTACGTCAAGTTAAAAAGCTAGAAAACATGTCACATTTCCAATAAAAATCACTCATTAAGTCAAATGGCAATAGCTTTGTCTCAAAAATAGTGGCTTAAGAAGGGTAGCCCCATGGAAGTAGTGAGATTTGAGAGATTTATTTTTTTAAATACTCTGTTGCAAACAAACAGTGTAGCTATTATCTGAGAATCCTCTCAATTTTACTTCTTTTTTTTTCAAAAATAAAATTGCACAGTAAAGTGGACAATCCACAATACAGATCCCAGCTACAGATGTTTGTCCTCACTAATTGTCCTGTTCTTTTGCAGACTGAAATAACAAAGATGGCAATATTGTACGTGAGCAGCAGCTTGCAGGAAATGTCTTTGGAAGTCAGAGGCTCTTTGCCACCACCTGAACTTGTATTAAGCCATTTAGCATATGCCTGCTTAAAATCTTGCTGCAGAATGAGAAATGAAGTGTCATGAACTCAGCTGTAAGATAATAGTACTCAGCCAAGCACATTTGTATCTGGATATGTCTGGTACAATAGAAAGATTTATTATGTCCTAGCCATTTACTGCACATTGCAGGCAGAAATGTAATTGGCCAGGATGGTTAAGATTTGATTTAAGACAATGTTTCTATCAGCTTGATTTTTGCTAATAGGGCATAAGCGTTCCATGCATAATTATATCTTCCTGTGTTACAACCTGCCCTGGGTTAACTGTGTGCTGAAGTCCCATCTTTTCTTGCTTTTACATCATTTGTTGTGAGAGAATACAGAGACAAGTATTTGATCACTCTCCATATTTACACATGAGGAGGATGATATTTCTCAGCAGCTTATCCAAAATGTTACCATTTTCAAATCAATAATGATTGTCAAGAGGATTGCAGACTCCATTTTGACTCACTAAGACCTTTGATGGATTACATGATCATAGCTAAATATCCTTTGGCATCAGACAGAGGTATCTTTTTATATAGTTGTTATAGTTCAATGCAGAAAAATCAAAAAATTACTTGACAAAAGAACATTAGTGAAGTAAGTAATTAGAAGTATGGTTTATGGCCAACAGTAGTTAAATGGCTTCATCTTTATTAGAGGTATGGTTTATGGCCAATAGTAGTTAAATGACTTCATTTTTAAATATATATGATGAATCATATCAGTAGAATGGAGTGTAATGAAGGTAATGATGCCTAATTCTCTTATGGAAATGCACAATGCTAGTTTCAAACAGAATCCTAATGACATAATTTTGCTTGAGGATTTTGCCTTGTTTGTTTTTCTGAAGTCAGACCTTTAAACAGCTTTACACTGTATTCTTAAGAGCTCTTGGTTTATTTATTTTTTTTTCTGAGAGACAAGATGGCATGGAAGGAGCCATAGGAAATCTTCCAACTCTAATACCTTATGGCAGTGATTTGGATTGTGTCCAGGCTGATCACAGTCATGTAACATTACTGAATGGCTTTTCATTTTTCTCAGTTAATTTTTCTCTTGGACTATAGCATGTAGGACAGAGCTAACAACAGGATTTGCATCTTCACTGGAGGCATGGAAAATAGTGGAAGCTGATGGATGAGGTGTGCTGGTGGGACCAGATTGCATTAAATTCTATAGCTGCAGCTGGTAACAAGTTCCTCATGCTGTGCTATGGAGAGAAGTAGGATGCCACAGCTCTAATCTACTGCTGCGTTTTTCAAATGTGAGGAAACAAAACAATTGAATTGAATTGAGACATGTTAGAGACGGTGATTTGCAGTCCATTCCTACCTCTTTTGGCCAAAGGATCTCATGGGTTGTAATTATATCCACCTCCTCCTTTAACCTGTTCTCCAATTAGTTGTCACTAGTGGCTAAATGATCAGAAACTAAGTTTAAAAGTTAAAAAGTTCCTTTCTTTGATGACAGTTTCTCATTTATTTGTGGCAAGCCAACTAGTCTCTCACACTCCTGGTGCATGGAAATAGCCCACCATGATGTGTTTTGGCTTTTGCAGCACCTAGTGTCTCAAATATCCAGATTTCCTTGACACAGGGAGTAGGACATAGAATTGAGGACAGCACAGAAGTGTTTCCAGGTCCCCCGGTTTAAACTTAGGCATGGCAAAAAAGAGAAAGAAGGAGCACTTTCCTCTTACCCTGTTGTAAACATTGTGGGACATGGATGCTTTGGAAGTGGACTCCATTTGCAACATTAAAAACTGAGAGTTAATAGGAGGTGCTACTACCAATGCCTAATGCAAAGGCAGCATGGGTAGGGGGTTGGGGTTTTTTGCAACATAGGTTGTGCTTCACATGCAACTTGTTATCATATTTTCAAAGGCAATGACAACATGTTAGAATCTTTTTTGATATACTGACTTGCAGGATTCTCTTGGTGAATAAAGAAGTTTACATTTCAGCAGAAACAGGATCTAGATAAGTTGCCTGTCTCTCTCCCTTGGCCTTTCTGCATAGCCACGCTTTAACAGTAAATGGTTGATGCAACAGCCTGAGGCAGCACAAAGAACATCTTAGCAAAGGAAGAGATATTTGCTCCTCTTGCTGTTCCAAAGGAGAAGAGTTCATTTTTGCTTCCCATTTTTTCTTTCTCTTTCAGCAAAATTCCTAATGCAAGAAAGGTCCACATAGCTGTGATTTAATTAAATATTGAGCCCCATGTAATACTAAGAAAAGGTTGCATTTAAAGCTACTTTTCTTCAGACACTGATGCTTTCAGAAAAATGCCCCTGGCCAGGAGGTTTCTTGCAAGTCCTGTTTTAATTAATCTCATAGAAAGTAAATTTGCAAAGTTGTTCTGCTGTCAGGGAAAAAGAGCTAGGCTACTGTCTGTTGGAGGTTTCAGAGGGAGATCTAGAGAAAAAAAATCATACCAGTCAAAGTCAATGCAAAACAATACAGTTCTCTTAATGTGTTTACCAAGAAACATTGTCCTACCATTTTTTTTTTCAGTCCTTCTCCATGAAATATGCTTCACAAGGGACTGTTGGAGTGTACACAACAAAACAGACAAATGCAATGTTAAGGCAGATTGTTTAAAAAGAAATTAATAACAAATGTTAAAGAACCACAATGTGATACTCTGGGGAATTTCCAAGGGAACAAATGGCTTATGCAATTCAGGGCATGCAACTATGGCCTGCACAGAGCATCAAATGGGGGGAAAGATAACAGTATGATTTTAATTGATAAATTATGCTTTTAAGCTAGTGCCGATTTCCTTTGTTACATGATGCGCCAAACCACTCCAGTCAAAGGACTCAAGTGACTGAGCTGACATTTGAACATTTGAATAATTTTTATTACCTCCCTTAATTTGCAGGGTTAGAAATGCCCACTAACACTGAGATATGACAGTACCCCTTAAACTATTAAGCATTCAGTCAGTTAATAAATAGGATTGGAATCGATCTTTCTTGGGTTTGTGATTGTAGTTGTGTCCAAAGAAAATTCAGTTGCCGGTCTTTTACTAAAAAGTGGATGGAATAAATTAAAAAAAAAAAATCCCATAGATTAAAATGTTTAAATAGTTTCTGGCATCAAAAGGTAAATTATTTATCACACTCATCTCTTAGGTTTTATATACAGCTGCCAGTGAGGATACAATTGTTACCAAGACTACAGGAGTGATTATTTCTTAACTTTCTCTTTCAGCTGATATGTGTTGCCAAACAATCATTGAACAGACTGTGGTTATTTTCAGAACTAAAACAATTTGAAGGCTGTAGTGATTTTTCAACAAAGTTTTCTGGGTCTCAAATTTTTTTATACAGTTTCTCAAGTTTTAATACATAAATTTAATCTACTATATTCTGAATCTCAGTTTCTAAGCAGCAAGGAATCTAAGTGAAGATTATCTTTGCAGCCCAAGTTTAGAAGGATAGATCCTGAGCAAATATAAACAATGCTTGAAAGTGGCTGAAATGAAATTATTTAAATTATAGTAGTTCAGGTAGCATTTGAAATAGAGCAAAGCAAGCTCCAAATGTGCAGAATTTGCAAGAATTATTTTAGAAAATAAAGTAGGACTAGGTCTGGTACAAAAATAAATCCTTTTTTTAAATCCAAAATTTTAAATTTAATTTCAAAATTTTAAATCAAAACCAGTAGTTACTGCACCCGTCTGGCCCAGGGGTGGGGCAGAATGTGTGGATGGCTCCTCTCTCCCATAACTTAATGTTGGCTTATTTTGATTCATTCATCACACCCCCAAACATGATTTATTGTCTCTTTCTATGTATGTGATACATCGCTATTTCATAAAGCTTTTGATGCAGCCCATCTTTCAACATGTTCCAGGAAACAGAAGCCCCAGTATATACACAAGCATTGTTTATAGAGTTTCTGCATCATATTTAATGTTGCAGGTGTATCGGTTATCCAGGTAACTCTGTTATCTAAGAGGCATTCATCTTTTTCCTTTCCTTTTCTCTCTTCATCAAAAGTTAAAAATAGGATTGGCTTTGATGCAGAACATTAATTTGAGGGAACTGATGTGAAGACCACAAACGAAACCTGTCATCTCCCACCTACAGCTTTGTCAAATGTGAGGTGGTCTAATTTGCCAAGTTTCCGAGAGATGTCAGGCACAGCTGCTACTCATTTATGGTTTATAAAGGGACTTTAATCAAACCTATGTGGGCTCCCAGGGCTTGCACCAATGGCAGGGATAGACTGAACTCACTAGATCCTTACTTATAAGTGTAAAGTTAAAAGGTTTTTGAAAAATAATATCTGGATGCTGTAGTTGGAAAGATTGGTAGGATTAAATATAAGTACAGTAAGGGCTGTACAATAAATATTTGTTCTAAAAGAAAAGTCAACAAAGATGTAGCTTCTGAAAGATAAATTCTGCAATGGTAAATGTCAAATATTGGGGCAATGCTATGAAAGAGATTTAATATCCGATGTCTGTAGGAGGAGAGCCAGATAATGAAAGCATTGAGATTACGCACAAGATTTTTCTTCACATAGCAATTTAGGAAGGATGGAAAAAATCAAAGATGTTGATACAAAGAAAATTTCGAATCTGAAAGAACTGCAAGTTTGTTCAGCAATACAAAGTTTCCAATGATCTTAAATCAAAAAGAGTGTCTCTGAGATGGACCTGAAAGCTGAATGATAGATAATAGCTCTCACAAAAAATTCAGCCTTCCCTTCGAAAATTTTAGCACAAATCTCTTTTTCTAATTTTCATGTCTTTATGTCTGTTAATCCTTCTGATTTCAATGAAAAATATCAGCTTGCTTGCTAAATGATTGTTCAAACCAGGAAAATCAAGCTTTGCTTATCTGGCAAAAACAACGAGAAATTTTAAGATAAGTTCCCCCAAAGGCACAGCTCTTCATCTTGAAGGGCACTGCTAAAGCAGTTATGAAGGACATAGAGAGTGACATATGTTAGCATCTCACAACTCAGCAATTGGCTGTAGACAAAAATGGTGAATTGAGGATTGAGGCCGAATGCAAGCAGCTGATTGGTAGTCTTACTTGAGCTGCAGGTTTAGAATTTAAAAAAATAAAATAGAAAAAGGAAGCTTGCCTAAATCAGCCATATCAGCCGTGATCTCATTATGGTTGAGCTAATAGTCAAATACAGAGCACTGTCACTATCAAAAAAAGAACCACGATGTATTTCACTGGCTGCTTGTAAGTAGTCAATGGATTATTTTAGTGGGTGACTGCAGTGGTCAAGGGATCACAGGCTAATCAGAACAGGATGACTGTGTGCCAACAAACACTAATGAGCAGCTATTCTCATAATCAGTGGTTTGACTTGCAGCAGTCATGGAAAGGGCACAGTACAACAGCACATGCAGATGGGACGCATCCAAGTCTGGCACATTTCATATATACACATATTCTGGCCATTTGCCTGAATACAGGAACTGAAATTGCAACACTAATAAAACTGAACCTCCAGTGTGTGCTAGATATATGAATAAACACACTGACCAATTTAAAAACATCTAATATTGGTTTTGTGTATTCTGACAATGGTGCAAGGTAGTCAGTCAGTATGTTTCTCATGAAATGTACATGGGACAGGGAACATGACTCAACAGCTTTGATCTTGAGCTGCTGCTATAACATTCAAACTCATTCTGTACTGTTTAGTCACTATCATTCTGTTCCCTGCCATTTATTATTGTAATTAATAAATACAGAATATAAGTGAATAATCCAGGATTGAAATATTTCAGAAAACCTTGATTAAGGGGTAAACAAACTTTGGAGGAATGAAAACCAGAAAATATTATTTTATTGGGATGCTAGGAGAATGCAAAAGTGAAAAGGTGCAGAAAGCTAGAAAAGGACCAGGAAAAAGATATGAAAAATATGAACTTTTCCGCAGTACCATGGTACTTGCAGACTGAGCATTTTTTCCAGGTCACCTTCAGAGCACAGATAGTCACATTTCCTAAAATAAAAGAAGTATAAATAAAACATAAAAACAGCTTTACAGCCATTTGTGTGTGTGTGTGAGTGTGTGTGTGTGTGTGTGTGTGTGTGTGCGTATTAGACTTTTTCCTTCTGGTGAAATCATTCTCATCACCAAGTTGAGAAAGTCAAGTTCTTCCCATGCTGTATTTCAGTCATCTTATCATAACTGCTGACATTACCCTGGCTTACCTCCAGGACTGCCCTATGCACGTGCCACAACATCAGCTGACAGGCTGGCCTTATCCACTAGATTTCAAAAGTTTTTTCTTTAGTCTAGCTTTAAAAAACTTTCCTGATTTTTTTCCTTTTTTTTTTTTTTTTTCCCAACACAAATTTCTTCCCAAGCACCTTCAACATCTGCTAATTTGCTCTTCCACTCTCAGCACTGGACCTCCACAGACTCTTATCCAAAAACTCCATTCCCTGAGTGAAGCTCAAAACAACATGATATTCTTATAAATAGACTTTCAGTTAAGTCATCTGTTCTCTGTCACATGAGCAGGAGAAGCTAGGGAGTAAAGTGAACTTTAGACCTGGAATCTGTACATCACAAAGGCCCAGTTCATCTTCCGACTTTTTATGCCTATAATGGAAAGACTTGCTAAATTTATCTTTTATCCTCTGGATGAGAATGCAGACTCATATCCTCAGAATTCTGGAAGCGAGGGTTTGGTTTTTTCTTTGAGAGTAAAATATTCCTTGTCTCTAAGTTGACCTACAGAGGAGTTTCTCACTGCTGCAATATCTACAAATAGATTTTACCTAATACATCAAAAAAAATTGCAAGAAGAATAGCTTCATGTCTTAGAGCTTTAAATATCAATTATGGCAGGGTTCCTTTCAGGGAGGTGAGCTTAGCTATGTTTAAAGTAGAGGTACTTACCCTACATTGTGGTAGGGAGCAATCCTAGTTCTGTAGATACTAACGTCGGACAAAGAAGAGCCCTTCTTTTTATTCTGTTCTTTCTTCAGTTACAGTAGAGAACCAAAGCTGCTCTTTTCAACACCAAATATTTTTATTTGAATGGTGTCTGTCTGTGAACTTTTCTGACTACTGCTTGAACTGACATAAGAGCTTCAGGTGCTCTGCTCATCACTGAGTTTAAACAATCTGTTTTCTCAAAGTCAGATAGCATCATTATTTACTTTTAGAGTTTTTGTTCAGGGCTAAATAAATCCAACCAGCCAGACCACCGTAAAGACTGTGCCTGGAAAATAATGTTAAAGCTGTTTAGGTAGCGAAAGCTTTGTGCAATATGCTTCAGTAAATGGATTAAATGAAAGGCAGGCAGTTTTTTTCTGAACTTGTTCTTACAGCAAACAGGAAAATGTAGCAGAACAGGCCAAGTACTTTCTGTTCTCCTTGTCCATACAGTGGTCAGGTTCCCTTATTTCATTTGTGGCCAATGCAGTGATTTTATGAGTCATTTGGACCTGTTTTGACAAAGCATAGCTGGCAGGATTAACTTCTCTGAAATATCCACTGCTTCAAATTGTACATAATGGCATTTGAATGTGTGTAACATTGCATTAGCAGTAAAACTGCCACTAAGCACACGGCCATTTCTTTTCACAGTGCAAAGACATTGCATGGTACACATACTTTGAACCCTGGATCTGTAAATAGAGAAAGGTGCCACTACAGAAAGAATAGACAGCTAATATTTTGCTGGACTTTTGGCCTGGGTTAGGGCACTGAGGGCACAGTGTAGGCCTGCACAGAGTAGGCCTGAGGCTGCAAGGTCTGGCCCCACCTTGTTGCATCATCCTCACACAGCTGTGTCACAAACATCTGCTGCATCTGTGCTCTCCCACCTCTAAAACACATAAGCCAATGCTTATCTTCTTTCCAGTAATATTTTGAGATATAAACAACTAATATTGCAAAAGTACTTTTGTGGTTTAATCCCACATGGCAACTCAGACCCATAGAGCCACTTGCCCCACCTCCAGCAGGATGGAGGAGAGAATAAGAAGAGTAAAAGTAATAAAACTCATGGATAGAGATAAAGACAGGTTCATGGTACAGAAAAAGAAGGGGGAAATTACGACTTCTACTACTACTACTACTACTACTGCTAATGATGATGATGATGATGATGATGATGATGATGATGATGATGATGATGATGATGATGATGATGATGATAACAATAATAATACCACACAAAGTAAAGGATGCACGATGCAATTGCTCACCACTTACCAACTGATGACCAGCAGCCTACCCCAAGCAGTGGTCTCTGGCCAGATTTTCCCCCAGATTTTATACTAAGCCTGTCATCATATGGTATGGAATATCCCTTTGGCTAGCTGGGGTCAGTTATCCAGGCTGTCTCTTCTCTACAACTTCTTGTGCCCCTCCAGCCTTCTTCCTGGCAGGACATGCAAAGCTGAAATGTTCTTGACTTAGTATAAACACTACTTAGCAACAACTAAAAACATCCCTGTGTTACCAACACTAGTCTTCATGCTGCATCCAAAACACAGCACTGTATTAGCTAATAGAAAGGAAGTTAACTCTATCACAGCCAAAATCAGGACTGATTTGAAAGAATTTGAAAGTCACAGAACAAATATTCTATTTCAAACTATTATCCTCTAAAATCCTTTTATTTGTAAGCAAGGAAGGTGTCTTACTAAATTCCTCATTCTCCTCTCCCCTTTGTTTACCATTCCCCTTCTGGATAGGCATCATACACAGATATTACAGAGTTCATGGGTAGACAAGAGCAACTCTATCATTTTTCAGATTAAGAATTTAACAGCGTGTGCATGGTGGGATCACAGGATAGCTCATGTTGGAAGGGACCACTGGAGATCCCCTGGTCCAGCCCCTGTAGGACCATGCTGAGCACACTTGGAGCGTTGGAGGATGTCCGGCCTGGGCCGAGCCCCCTTGCTGATGGCAGCGTATCTGGTACATAGTAGTAGGCTAGAAATAGTAGATTAAAAATCTGGCAAAAAAAGCCCAAAATCAAAACCCTCCCACAACCTCATTATCTTTTGATATTTACTGGGAAAAGAAAAGCTTTATCAAACCTAAAGCACTGGCTCTATATTACTATTAGAAACATATCATCCTCCCAGTAAGGAGCCTGTGCTGATATTTAACAGAAGAACCCCTCTAAGCATTCATTGTCTAATCCAGCTTTTATTGAAGTCCCTGAGGAAATTCCTATTAGTGAGCAGGATCACTCCTATTTCTCTTTTTAACAGATTAGTGTGTGTTTACATGAAAGCCCTGTAGGCACCAATTAATCTGTATTCATATAGCAACTGCAGAGCTTAAAAATCTCTGACATTCTCTTCTATTGGTAATTCAGAAATTGGCCTTGGTGAGCAATGGGACTAAGAGCACCCATCTCTTTTCAGATATTAAAATTCCAGTATTTATTTGTTGAAATTTAGATTTTTAACTCATGTGATTCTAAATATTAAACAAGTATAAACTAAACACAGGGTAGTTTTAAGGTAGTACAGAGAAATCCCAGAGTTTCTGGTCCTGCTCACAGCTTTGCAAAGAATCCTCAGAAAGGAATTTAGCAAGTGTGTTCAACTTCACAGTTACACTGTCAAATCATGTGGGCAGAAGGCAAACAGTCAAGAATTACATGAGCCAAATGCTGCTGCAACTTTTCAGGAAATTCTGAGCAGCAACAGAGGCAGACAAAGAAAAAAATCACAAGATAAAAAAGGTCAAAGCTTAATTGCTTCACCAGATGTTCTCCAAAGAGAATCTTCTGGACTTTCTTAGCTCCTTGCCCATCCATACAGTTTCATGCCTATAGAATTCTTACTCCACATAGGTGAATACATCAGCATGATGGGAGCAATATGTTTTATACACTCCATAGGATGTGTCCTGTTTTTTTTCAGAAGGCCAAATTTGCAGGATCATTGAGTGCACAATACATGGGTTTGGTTTTGAAATCAGCCTAAGAGCTGTCTTTAGGACTTTGCAGAAGAACATGGTGCACTCTGCAGCCTGGAGATGGAAGGAAAAATAGACTGCTGGAGGTCACTTCTTATTTTACTCAAGGGCCTTAAGAAAAGGAAAGCAGCAGAAATTATTTCTTTCATGCAGCACCTAAAACAGACAGCCAATGGTTTATACATATATACATATATATGTATATATATATATATATATACGTAAAAATATAAGATATAAAAAACTCCAAATATGTTGAGGGCTTGCTTCCCAGAAACCAGGAATTTAAATTATTGTTTAGATGAAGGGGGTGAACTGGGGTGGAGTGGGAAGGAGACCAAAGCATTACCAGTGTCTTCTCTATTTCTGCCTTTTATCTGTGCTTAGTAAATCTAATCCTGCTGACTGATCTTCTTGTACATGTTATTGAACGGAGAACTTCCTTTTCTATGCTGCGTCTCTACCCTGTTCCTTTCTGTTTAATCCAGATATTCAAGGCAAATGCAAATGTTACTGCAATTGAGATAATTATTGCTAATTACTACTAATGTTAGACTGTCTGTGCAAGTTCATCTGGTGGGACACAGCTCTGGTGCAGGATGTGGTGGCTCATCACTTCAGCCTTAATGATACAGGTAAGTGGTGAATAAAAATAAGTTAGGGATAGAGAAAGCCTCATCAAATGAGAGTCAAAAAGTACTGCAAGTAGTAGCAATATGGTGAAAGCACTGCCATGAGGGAGGACAGTATGAGAGCATGGTTTATTTAGCATAGTAAAGAAAAAGCTGAAGGCAGTTTTGATTGTTTCCTAAAAATACATGAGCAGAGTGAGAGAAGTGAGAAAAGGAGAATAAATATCACTAAGGGAGAAGAGCTTCACTTTCTAACCAATACAAAAACAGGGATAAACATATACAATGTCCAAGAATAAATTCAGGGTAACAATTTTTTAAATCATAATGGCAAAGTCCTGAAATCACAGAATGGATGGAAAAAAAAAAACTTCAGCATTAATAAGATAGAACTTGTGGATGGTCTGATTGACAGAGACAAGGGAATATGTAATTCAAAATCTTCCTTTAGTCCCTTCAAGTATGACTCATAGAGTTTTGTGGAGGTGGGGGAAGCAAAGTTAGACAAACAAAAGGTCTGGTTTGGGGCACACCTGGAACACACTAAATTGGCAAAGAAACAAGGAGTAAGTGTAAAAAGTTCATTTATATGTTGTATATTTCCAAGATTAGTATGCTGCAGTTGGATCATAATTAATGAATCAGGAGTCATCGATCTCCTGGGAAGCCATTTGGAGTATGAAGGTATTTTTAAACAATGGCAGAAGTGTAGGCTGCCTAAAGAATCCAGGAGGTCAAAGCATGTTGAAAGATCTGTTGTGAGTCACTTGGCCACCCTGAGTACCCTAGAAATATCAGATATTTTTATGAATGTGTTTGGTCTGGCCGGGATTGAGTTACCTTTCCCCACGGTGGCCCTCTCAAAGCTGTCCTCTGTATTTGTAGCTAGAATGATGTTGATAACACACCGATGCTAAGCCTTTAATTGAGTCACAAATAAAAATCATGATAGACTGCCTGTAGACAATCAGTATTTTTCATTGATTTCTGCTATCTGGATTTTTGTTGAATTGGACCATGCATTGACAATGTCCCATGCATCAGGCAGACCAGGAGTCAGTGTACCCTCTTTTGACCGGACTAGCACTGAGGAGCCCACTGAGCTTAGGGATTCAGGCTTCAGCTCCATTTCCCTGTTGTGTAGGAATCTTCCATTTGAATTTCCTGTGCTCTAAGCAGGTGTTCTTTGAAATGAATGACTGAATATTCATTAAGCCAGACAGAGTGTGTATAACTATAATGTAATGATTAAAACACCACTGTCTCAAGGCACAAGCCCAGCCTGTGTTTGAACCGGTGCTATAGCCTGCAACCATGATTGTCTGCAGATTTTTGTAAGGAGATTTTTTCACAATCATTTTCTTTTTTACATCCTTATAAGAAAGTGCTGTAGCTCACAAACATCAGTAAATCTTTTGTAACCCTCCCTGCACATGTACCCAGATTAAGGAAAATGTGGCTTGATTGTAATTAAACAGGGTTTACATTTTCCCTTTCCTCACAATTGTAAATACCTAATGTCCACAGCAGAGTAGAAAAACAGGTGAAGGAGAAGCACAGCACTTGTGTTACAAGAGTAACATACCCTGGTTAGCAGGAAAGTGCAAAGTTCCCTAGAGCTGCTAGAATTTCTGGCAAACACATACAACTGCTTTAGATTTCTGATGTCATGAATTGTTTATGTCTCTGCAGAAATAAAATGATCCCTTAAAATCTTAAAGTAGCTATTGATGTATTTTGTCCATATTAAAATATATTTAATCCAAAATACTTAATCGTTGGTATAAAAGGTGGTAGCTAGCTCTCATTTCAAGTCATGGTCTTTGGTTAATGTTGTCAGGCACTCTCATGGGGTTTTTTGCCCTGCACAGATCTTTTCAGCCAGTACGTGGCACTTGTTAGGATTTCTCACGTAAGTGGAATAAAAAAACTGGGCTTAGTTTGAGCTGCAGAACCCTCGGGCACTATCTTTCATTTGCCAGCTTCCAGCTATTATGTATTAGAAATATATGAAGGGTTGTGAGAGACAGATATATTTGGATTTGCTTCACTCGAGTATAATGCATCATAACAGAGGTCACTGAAGTTGGAAGAAGTCAACAAATAGGAGGCGATAATGCATTTTGTACCAGACCATGGATATTAACAACTCTATTTCCCATTGTGCTGCTAATTCATATCAAGGTAGGAAGGGCACTCCTCCAATAGACACTGCTTCAAGTATACTCTAATAAAAGAAGAAAACAGATCACAGCCCACATGATAAAAATGAATCCTATTGCTTAATATTGCTGCCATGCACAACCAGATCAGTCCCTAGGAATTCACTGTTTATCTCATTTTCCCAAGAAGTAGTTCCTAGTCCTGGTTAATTATGCGTGGGAAGACCCCTGTTTTCCAGACCACGCTGCCTCAGTGTGCTATTTTCACAGGCTTCAAGAGAAAGTTCCACAGGCAAAGGGTTACAACAAAGGAGGGAGATCCTAACTATGCCCTTCCACTACTACGGCTTAAGTTACATGAAGGCAGAGATGTTCGAACAGACATCAGTGTCACAGGTGCCAGTTTACTGATTTATTCCCTCTCAGAGGAACATACTGGCATCTGTGTGCATAGTGACACCTTGCCAGCTGGCCAGGAGGCTGTCCTCTCAGCTGTCCTTCCAGACAGATGAATTGCTCATAGCTGCCCGCCAAAGGACAGACTTTTCAGGAGAAGGAGAGGGGAAAAGCACTTCATGTATGTCTGAGAGGAGTTTTACCCAAAATTTGTTTACAGAATTAAGTTTATTGGACCAGCTTATCACCAAAGCTATCTTTCTGACACTGCAGTAAGTTACTTGGATTGTGCACCATAAACCAGAGCAATTCACATACAAATTTACATTCTCTCTGATGTTGCTGAGTGGAGTATATTTTTCTCAGTCTGATCATAACACAGTATGGGCAATATGATCTTAATCTCCTTTATTATAATCCTAGATCACTCAGCCAAAATAAATACCTCAAGCTTTAGGTAACTGCATTAAATAGTTAGGCTTTGAAGCCTAGGTTTTTAAAGCTTTAAATGGTCTGAGTACTAAAACTCTTGACAGTAATCCACTTGTGAAAGTGTGCAACAAAACCTCAGCTGGCTTTAGGGCAAAGACAATTGTTAAAACCACCACGACTCACATGTTAGTACCAGCCAATAAGCTGGCAGTGCTGCTGATTTCTAATGGTTTCTATAAAATAAACCCAAATGAGGTTCTTTACTCATTGACAGTTTGAGAATCCTATGCAATTTAACTATGAAGTGAGAATGAGTATTCCTAATTTGTTTGCAGAATGAAAACACATGTTCTGGTGTGTAACTAAAAGAATGGCAAAAACAATATTTGGCTGAGGTTGAACTGAGCTAAGTCAGTACAAAAAGATAAATACTGGGTGAAACTATTGCACAAGATTTGTAAGAATCTCAAGGCAGAAATATAACAATGGCATTAAGATACTGTGAACAGTGGTAATGCTTTAAAAGAACCTGGGAACTGTATCTATTCCCCCCTAGAATATGCTCCTCTTTTGCAGAAATGAATTAGCAGTGATTTTTTTTTTCGTGTTTATACTTTTATTAATCATCCCCTCAGATTTTCAGTTCATTTTGCCCACAGAACCTACACAGGTCAGCATAGAGCCTTTTACAATGCCGATCACATTGTTTGAATATAAGAAAAAATTATGTATGCTTTTTTAATGATAGACATGTCTGCAAATGTGAATACTCATTGTTATTCTCTTTACACCTCATGCCCTTTTACTCACTTATTTCATATATTTCAGTTGAGTGAATTAAAAGCAGTATTAAAGACAGCGAATGGTTGTTTCTGGCTCATCTGGGTTTATCCAGTACATTCTAAGTAATGTACCTGGTTTCTCCACGGAGAGAGCAGTTTCTTTCCTAACCTTTCTGAAGCATGACTTTATGGAGGCAATAGCCATAAAATCACAAAATCATAGAATGGTTTGGGTTGTAAGGGACCTTTAAAGGTCATCTAGTCCAATCTTCCCTGCAATGAGCAGAGACATCTTCAACTAGATCAGGTATTTAGGCAAAAAACTAGTACAATGACTGGACTGCATTTCAAGCTCTATAGGGTACTCTGCCTTAACTCCTATCCTAGGAAATTTGAAACTTCTCATTTTATGGTGGAGTAGCAAAGGAGTTGCTGGATTTCATCTCTGCTGTCTATGTCTCAGGTAAAAGAGGAAATGAAGCAGTGTATTACTCTTACATCTGCACCACTGAAGAGGAAGTAGTCTTGACATTTATGTGGTGTCTTAGCACATCTAAATAAGGTCTTCTGTAATTATAGTGGTTTTAGTCCAAGGTTCATTCTTACTGATTCTTTCCTGAGAATACCAGTTCTGTGCCTGAGCCAAGTCGATGGCATGAGTTAGTGCGTTCCTAACACTAAAAATCATATGGCTTAGTCTCAGTCAAACCTAAAGGATGTTTTTAAATATATGAGTGGACTTTTCATTAAGGATGAGCGATGTTCACAGTAAAGGGTAAATGTGGCTTGCTTTGCAAATACAAGTGAACAGCTGGGCAGTACAATTTTAAATCACCATAACTAGACATGCAAGGCCACACTATTTATGCCCAGAGCTCAAGTTCCCATTATTCATTCATCTATTTCCCACCCCTATTAGAATTGGACTGTGTTCAGGGAAATTGCAGGGGCTAATCACAAAAGCAACCTCTTCTATGCATGTAAGTGTTTGTGACTGCTGGACTTTCAAAACTGTTTTTTGCTTTAATTAAAAATATAAATCTGTTACATTCCACAGATGGACATTGGCAACATGAGCTTCTGTCTTACTCCTCCTCATGTAAAATATTGATGTCAGGCTCTGTGATGCAAAGTAGCAAAACACTGAATGCAGAAGCCATCCAAACCTCATTTGGATTCCCAAAGGAATTTGACCCATCCTAGCAAGCACACTTTAGACTGATTATGTACATGTCAATTAAACTGCTGTTCTGTGCACTGAGATTACTCAGACTGTATTCTTTATCACCAAAATAAACCTACTGCAGTGGATTGTTTTTTCCCTACCTAACAAATGCATATTGAACATGCATATGTAAGCTTAAGCACTGAATCTTTTTGCTCAGATTTGCCAGTGACATACCCAGTAAATGTCTAAAGTTCAAAGCTGACAACAAAGGTACAGATACAATTCTGCTTTGTGAGGTGAGGATTGTGACACAGTATAAACTTGGGTTTATGAATTATGAAATGCAGTATTCATCATGTATGTATTATAGGATTGCATGACATTAACAGCCTCGGTCTCCATGACAATACCAGAAGAAGATGTTGGATGAAAAAATGGTTATGAAGAATATGATTTAAATAAATATCACAATACTTCTGAGTCTTTTTTATTTAGCAGAATTTTTAACACATTTAAAGTAACCAAACTATTATTTTCCTTCTTTATCTAAATACACACAGTTTTCTCAGAGAGAGATAAACTTTTTGCTACCTGTGTGTAAAAGCCAAAGCAGATTAGGGACTCATGGGTGGTGGGTCGCATCTGACCAAATGGATTTAGTGTACCCTGCACTCAGTTTACAAAACACTGGCACTCTAAAATGCAATGCCTCTAGTCATAAGCAAATAATTATATCCCACCCTCAAAGTTTTTGAACTTCCCTCTTGATTACAAAAGCAGCCTCAGGTGACCAGACAGACAGAGACAGATGCTATGAAGGTGGGTGACAGCAGTGTTCACAAGTCAGGCAGGCACAAGCTGCTCTGGCCACCCCTCTCTAAAAGCTGTACAACTGTATTTTCCTTGTGCTTGTCACACCACTAATTAGGTGGATCTTGAATGGGCTCATATTTATGTTGTCAAGTGAACATGTGGGTATAAGTACACTGGGACTTCATATGGAGCTCATTAGCACCATTGCTACACAATCCAATAATATCCATCATTTCACAGCAGACAACAAAGACAACTTCTTTGTCTTTGAATTTCAGTACTTTCTTCTGGACCCATTCTTCATTTTCTCTTTCAGGACCATAGGTTCTCTGAACAGAAGATAAATTCAGTAATAAAAAACCAGACAAAGCCATACATGGTAGTCAGGACCATATAGTTTAAGTTAAAGAAATTTCAAAGGA
Organism: Phainopepla nitens; assembly: GCA_013400175.1. Lineage (NCBI taxonomy): Eukaryota > Metazoa > Chordata > Aves > Passeriformes > Bombycillidae > Phainopepla > Phainopepla nitens. The sequence continues at coordinate 1,347,891 of VXBQ01008398.1, forward strand.
GTCGCACAAATTATTTTAGGCCATCCATGCATTTTTCACATTTTATTAAATCAAATGCCTAATTCTAGCCTTAGATCTATTTTTATCTGTATGAACTATTCACTGGGAGCTTGCTGTGGTGCTGCCGCTCTGTGTTACCCCACCACTTCATATTTGTAAAGTGATGCAATAGTAATCTGGGGGCAGCATTAAATTCTTGTTATTGACTTAGTGTCTGATCTCTTTTTAGTCTTTAATATACACTCAATTCTCACATTGTCTACAGAGAGATAAAATGCTCTATTTTTCTTCTAGCTTATGGCATGGCAATTTGAGCAGAAATTACATGGTGTGCTCTGTGTAACTCTTGCCTTGGAATAGATGCTCCATGTTTTGTTTCTTCTCAGCCCTCTTGCTCTCACCTTTCACAAGGGATGATACCAAAAGAGGAACTCAGACTGTAAGACTCAGATTTTAAGATTTCATCTTTCTATAAGCAAATTATTAATCAGAAAATATTCTCTTCTGGTTTGCTTCTGTCACACTTGAACATCTAAACATTGACTGTAAATAAAGAAAAAAGCCTGTATGAAACTCTTGTGTAAGGATCTCTAATGTAAGAGGTACCTGAATGCTGCAGCTGCATACATTTGTTTCAGTCAGGATGCCTCACTTTGGCAGTGTCTGTGCTGTCTGTGTTGGATAGGTAATTAGTAAATTCATTCCTAGATCTAGTACAAAGAATAAACATTCTTCTTTTGTTCCTCATGGCTGGTGCTCCTCCATGACTTTAGTCTGCTACAGGATGACAATGACATGGCCTTCCATGGCATCCCTTGTCTGATAGTTCAGAGGCTGGAATATCAGTTTTGAGAAACATCACACCACACTGAAGCTTCTGATCACCCCTTTTGTTTCCCTTTTGAAAAAACAAACTTTTAAAATTTGTTATTTAATTGATGATTTGCTTTTGGGACAGCACTATTGAAAACTAGAACATTCCATATTTTTTAAAATATGACTTTTAATATCTTTTTCCAGAGGCTTCATTTATTTGGAGTCAGCCTTTTTAATGACTGGAATCCTAATCATATTACAAAAGTAACAGCTTCTCTTTATATTAAAGGTGCTTCACTGATATAAAATATAAAACAAATACATGAAAATAATTTTTGTTTAAGAATAATGCATTTGAGGCACAACCATCATTTCAAAGTAGCTCTAGGGCATTATTAGGGAACCCTATTCCTGGATTTCACTAATCAAATAAAGCCTTTCCAGAAAGATTAATTTCAATAATTCTCTATTAATAAAGGTGAAGGCTCAGCTTATCTTCAGATAATCATCCCCAGAAGGTACCATTGCTGCAGTGCCTATAAAAATGTTCTTACATTTAGAAAAAAATGCAAACTCAGGTTACATTTCCAAAGCATTGGCAGCAAGGCTCTTTCCTGTCTCCCAGCTGGTCATGAGGTCTTCCAAGTATCGTGGAGGTCTCTCTGATCTCAAAAAAAAAAAGGTTATGATTTGATATGGCAACCAGCACTGAAATATGTGATAAAACTCAGTAAATCAAGAAAAAAGAAAACATTTTTTCAAATGTCTTGTGGGCATACAACTTCCAGTGAATGCTGGACTCAATATAATTTTCAAGTCTAATTCATATTTTTACATGTTTTATCAGCTGTGTGTTTTAGAAAGCCGGAGTCAAATTGAAACCAGAATGCCAGGTGGCTGCTGAGAAACAGAGAAACCCATCACAAACAGAAATACAATCAGTTTTTCCTTAAACAGGGAGATAGAATACATTAAGCATTTTGATCAGCCCACATTTTAAAGATTTCTTTTTCACTGCCACAGCTGTGAAAAATACCTTTTACAAATGATTGTGAGTTTTCATCACAAAAATGAATAGCAAGCATATTGCATCAAAATATTGCCATTTCCAGAAAATATTTTTTATTACTTCATGTTCTTTTTAGAAAGTTAATCTTTTTCCAGGTGCTTCTTTTCATAGTTTATTTTTAAATTACCATGGGACAACTACAGCTACACTTCTCAGATTTTTGCTTATGGGTTCTAAGATGTTCTGTGACAGCTGTTCCTTCAACTTCTAGAATACATAACATGCTGCATCATATCTAGCAAAAAATTAAATCTCTTCTGCCAATTCCCAAACTAGTAATTAACTCCCCAGTGCATCAGCTGAGGAGTTTAGGTGTTCTTAAATCTTCAGAAAATAATCTTTTTCCCCTCCTTTTACAACATCAGAGCTTTCTTGGGCTCAATGCATGTGGCAACACCAAGGCATGGGAGCAGCTCTCCAGCTGTAAGCACATTATTCCATCTCCCACAGCCTTTCAGAGACAGACACACCAAAGACCCTTCCCACTCTCCCCTGAGCAAGAGGAGGTAGGATCACAGGCTGCCTAACAAGGCAAAGAACCATCTACATTAAGCCCCTATCTCCAAGCAGACTTAAAACTGAGTCATCAGCTTCAGAAGCTGCATAAAATATGCTGGAGGACATAAATAATTTGCATAGCTCAAAAATTAGATTTTTTACTGGCTTCTAGAGTAACAAACGCATCCTGATCAGCAGCTACCCCTAGCCTGGGCTTAGATCAGGTTTTGCTTTTCTTAACATGCACTAATAGACAAGGAGGTACCTGTCATTCATCTAACCAGAAAAAAATAGACTGGCTAATATTATTCAAAAGCAAAAGTGGAAAAATGAAAACAAAATATAGGAGTCTGCATTTGCAGTAAATATACTGAAATTTTTATCCAAAATGCAAAAAAATAAGCCCCAAACTCATCTCTATCGAAAAACCTGTAAAAAGTAATCAATGTTAATAAATCTGAATTTTAAAAAATATTATTGTAATCACAAGCAGATACCCACAAACATACAGTAAGTCACTGGAGACAGAGAGGGTTCTGAGACCAGAGCCTTACCCCAGTGGTTTGGTATTTGCTATCTGTCTTCTTACTCTCCTCTCCTTACCCCAAAATCTTTTTCTCAGTCCCTGATCCAGAGCTCACTTGTGAGCAGTGGAAGTCTTTTCACCATTTTGAGGGACAGTAGTCTGAGGGCTTCTTATTTTCCTGACTGCATCCCTTCTTCTCACTGCTGCAGTGCTTTCATACTGTTGTACTGCAGCTTTTACTGTTTAACTTACAATTCCAACAACTACTGATGTCAGCAATCTGAGTTTCAGTAAGAAATATGAACACATCATGCAGTGTTATATATAACGATTCCCTGAACTACATTAAAATATAAAACTCCCTGATACTTGCACATTTGGAAACTTATATGTATACCAATTTTTCTAGCACTAGCAGAATTAAGTTAGTGGAGAACTTCCTTATTATTCCTCAGACTTTTAAAAAATATTAATTGGATCTGATGGCGTTATTATTTGCACCTAACTTTTCTGGGGATTCTTATCTCACAAATGTCAGACTCTAATACAAATCAACCCAGAAGAATAATGCAATTATTGCTAACATCAAGAAGTTCAAATATTAGAGGACTCTGCTCCTAGGCTTCTCACCTGACATAAAATGTGTCAAAAATAAGTTACCTATCAGCTGAGACTGCATTTCTTAGTGGAAATGCCACAGATCACAAGAAGATAATGAAACTTACTAATGAAGAATATGGGGAGAAAATCCTTGATTAATGCACAGTGATGTTTTCAGAAATGTTTTCAGAAATTAACTACTATATTTTCAAATTTTCTTAGGTCAAACTACTATATAACCTAATGACTTGACCTTGCAAATGCTTCCATACATATGGTTCTTTATGACATATTCTGATTATATTGATGCAGCTTTAGGTGCTGCAGTTAAAGACAGAATGAAAAAGGAATAAGAATAAACTTTGAACTCACAAATGTAGAAAGTATCTTTAAGGAAATCTCAAGTTCAGTGTCCAGAGACTTCGATGCCAACAAAGTTTATCCTTTAAATAAAATTCCCATTAAATTTTATTAATCATTATATATGCTTGTTTTCTTCAATGTGTTATACAAAAAGCAAAAAAATAATTAACCATTTTCTTATAGAAAAGAAGTTAATCTAGTCAACCTAGAACAAAAGCATTCATTGTTTCTAGAATACAAGTTACTGTGATTTAATTATTCTATCAGATGGGACAAATGTGTTTGATAAATGTGTTAGGCAAAGCTTTGAATAGTCCACTCATGCATAGAAAGTGGACACATCCCTTGAGAACAAATGCATCATTCTGTCCCATTCTTGGTTAAAAAAAAAATAGAAAAAAAGAATGGCTTTTGGTATGGCTTAATTAACAGAGAAGACAGCAGCAGTGTTGCAGAAGTCCAACATTTCAGCACTTGCCCAGCTCAGAGAAACTGGTGAGAAAGGGTATATTACTTCTTAACATGTAAGGAGTAGACAAAGACAGGGAAAAGAAAAAGAACCTGATTCAAAGTCAGAATGAGCAATGAATTAATCAGGCTTTAGATCAGCACAAGAAGAATGAATGAAGTGCAAATGCACAAAATTCTTCAGCAGCATTCAAATCTGTGAGAGATATGCACAGATACTACATGCAAAAATGAACACTTTCCTTCAAAAACTTATTTTGGTATCATGTTGCAATCTACTGATCTTTTCACAAGACCAATAAGTTATTCAGCTCAACAAGGATGAGTTAGCCTGAAAATATCTGCATATTCTTTTTGACTGGGAAGATTTATGGAATGAATGAATGAATGTCACGTGACATTATCAGTGCAGTGCATTAATATCTTTTCAAAATTGCATTTTCAAGCTGATGTTTGCATACTATTTAGAAGGGGAAAGTGCTTATGCAAAGACAGACATTGCAACAAAAAAAGTCAAATACTTTTGAAAACTTATTTTCAGAGTAGATAAAAATGCAGAAAAGAAATTGTCGATTACTACTCAGGAATCTGCAGTAACTGTAATTTTTCTGGTTTTTTGTCTGGAAGAACAACTCCAGATGTTCAACTCTTATTTTCATACAAAACTTTAAGTCTGATCTCATTAAAAATTTCAGAACGAAAAAAAATAAGAGGTCCACAGAATCTGATAGGAAGCAGTAACTAAGCAGAATTCCCAGGACAACAATAGCAAACTCCTATGACAATTTTCACATGGAAGTAAAACAACTTTCTTTTAATGGACAGTTTATAACCTCTCCTTTCTTCCCTGAAATTAAACAGACTCTATCTTCTTCACAAGCTCTCTTTCCTTAATCACCTGTGAACACTAGCCAAGTATTTTTCAGTCTAACAGTGGTAATAACTGTTTAATTTGCAAATAAAAGCTTAGTCTCTTGTTTTTTCCAAAGTACTAATAGTATATTTTTTTTTTTTTTGCAAAAGTACTGCAGGAAGTAAGGCAATGTGTGTTAGATGTTGGTATGCTTTGTGCTTCTGGATAGTTACCCTGAGATTCATTTTTATGTGACAGAAATCAACTACTCCTTCCAATGTTTTTAATTTGGTTGAGACCATTTAAGTGCAAGACAGTATAAAAATACATGTGTTATACTCTCTCCAAGCACCAAGGCTGTAAAAATAATTGCAGATGTAATTTATAGCTCAGAAAACGTCAGAGTTATATTTGCAGTGATGGAAATCTGGAAGAATATATTATGACTGCCTCAGCCACAGCTGGGTTTGGCATTTCTTCTCTGTAGTCTTGGGTGCAGTATAAGCAAATCCCATGTGGTAGTTCTGGTTCTGTTCAATCCAAGAGACCCTACAATATCCAGCTGCTCCATGGGACCTTGAGCTGCCCAGCAGCTCCACCAGGCTAAAGGGACACTGCCATTTAAACTTGTCTGCTCACCTCAATGTATAACTTTAATCGATTCGAGCATCTGAAAAGGGTATTTCAGAAGATCTGACCACAAAGAAATCTATCTGAAGGTAGGTAGCCCTCTGCAGGATGGTGCCTGTTTACTTCTGCGGCTTTCTGGGCCTCAAAGGTGGAACCAAGGCTGCAGTGGCAGGTTTTTTGCCGTCACTGAGATTTCAGGGCTCTCTCCAGAAGCAGGCACTTACAAGAGCCCTCTGAAGGAAATACTCTTCTAATTTAGAGCCACAAGTGGTTCCTATGTCCTGTAAAACAGTAGGAAAGCTCGAACATGTTCAGGTGATGAAAATTGATGTCCTTTCTTCCAGGATAACCCGTACATTTTTATATGATGAGAAAGTTACTAAAAAAAAGTAAAATTCCAGGAACACTCCAGCATTTTTATTTGTCTGATGGGACATTAATACCACCTTTCCAGTGTTGGGATCCTGGTTCTGGAGCTAATCTGCCCAGGCTGGAGGCGTTCTGGTAATGGGTCCTAGTTAGATCATCACCTGTGGTCCTATCCTGCAAGCCACCATGGTCACCCTGCCAGTGTGCTATTTACCAAGGAAGAAGACTCAATAGGGACTGAAGGCCATCAGACCTCCAGGTCAGGCTTTATAATCTGCACAGTTTTACTCAGAAGGACCAACTGGGATTGACTCATCATGTCAATACAAGCTAAACCTCCCAATATCCAAGAGCAGTGACACGCAATATTTCTGGGGCTATTTGCTGTTTCCTCTCTCCCTGTGTCTGGGTTGGATCATAAAGTCTTCCCTTTACTTCACACTCACTCACTTTTGTGAGGAGTTGAGAGGCCAGGAGTGCCATGGGAGTACAAACATCTCGATCTCATCCCCAGGCATCTCTGGAGGAGTGAATCTCCACCCAGGCTGGTTGCACCTGCCCACAGCCCCCACCTGGCTGCACAATTAACATCCAGATATGGCAAATGGAAGCTTGGCCGTGTGTCCCTACTACCCATCAAATATGTCTGCATTAAACACTTCACCCACCAGCTGCTTCCATTTAGTATTGCAGTGAGCTGGGAGCACACAGCTCCACAGCAGAGTTAACTTTGCTAATCTTAATGGAGGTTATCTTACAGCAAAATGGGAATTGACTCCTCTTGAAGGCTGTAGGACTCAAAATCAAGCTTTCAGACTTGCTTTCCCATACAGGAATACACCTTACACAGTACATCCTGCATCTACACAACCAATATAAAAAATAACAAGAGTTTCCTCTGAAAGTACATTTCAGGATTGTTCTGTATTGACAGAGTTCAACTGGAGTATTTTTCTTTGTTTGCTGAGGAGATAGATGTATAAATACATTCAGGTGAAAAAAACCAAAAGAAATTTCTAATAAAACAGCAACAAGAGCTGGCTTGTTTTTTTCTTGGTCTTTTTCCATCCCCTGCTAATGGATGCCTTCTGCTCATTGTAGGTGTCATTGTGCTGATATATTCTTTTCATATATTTCCAAATTCCTCAAATCAATTCTAAGCAAAAGGCACTGGAACTAAGTTTGTCAAAACAAAACTACCCCTTGGAGCCAGTGAAGCTTTGACATCATTCTAGGATGTGCCAAATGCACTCATTTACTCAGAGCTCATTCTTGGATACTATTCTCTCTGGGGAGCAACTATACATCAAACAAATGCTTTGTAAAAAGCTCTACTCATGGCTCTATGACAGATTCATTTTTAATATCTGTAAGGCACAACTTCTAAAGCAGGATTTCATGTACCAATAGATTTTACTTATTTCCAGAAGCAGTGCTATGATCATGAACATTCTTAACCAAAAGTCCATGCACAAAGTCACTGGCAGAAAAGCTGCAGTTGTACATAAAGAACAGCTTTTCCCCCTGTTCTCTGAGATGGTTTTATTGGTGTGGTCTTACCTGCCTAACTAAGCTGAGGACCCTCAGTGAAGAGTACCAGATTAAATAAAAACAACTGAGAACAATTCAAGAGCTGCTTTTAATTCAGAGGCTGCCTTTTTTTACTTGTATAAGAATCCAGACCCTGTAAAGCAATTCAAGTTAATGAATATTTCAGTGTGATGCCAGAACGAGCTCAGAGTATTAGCAAAAAATCCACATTAATACTTACATGTAAAGGTAAAAATGAAGGCAAAAAATGTAAACATACACCCCCCCCAAAAATCCCTTTTTTAGAAGATACTTCCATTGATTTTTACAAAATAAAGTTCAGGTGTATACACAGTGTCCTAATTGTGTCTTTTTTTCTAAGTAAAATCTAAACTAGCTATGTCTGGAGACGAAGTTCTTCTTTAAAAGTAAGTAGTTGTCACATCTGAAGCCTGAACTGAGCATTGCAGTTGCCTGTTAATGAAGGTAAAATAAAAAACTATGCAGTAGTGGCAAAACTAGACAAGAATGCAAAAACCAGAATCCCATCACTAACCTCTTCAATCTGTTTGGATGTACACATAATGTATATTAGCAGTAAGCAAGTGGCAGCCAGAGGCCCCAGTGAGCTTGGAGCCCTCACTGTGCTGATTATTGCATAAGCATAAACAGGAAATATTCCTTCCCTCAAAATCACTACAATCGAGACATCACCAATGCACATCAGGGTTCACAGGAAGCAGTGTGGAAGAAGGATGCTGAACCTGAGGGCAACTAATTGGAACACAAGATTGTGAAATCTATTGGCTGAACATTCAGCCGCAAGCTTAAGAGATTTTTTTTTTTATTATTCCATGAAGCGAGTCGACAAGAGCTACAAATGAATCACTTGCAGCCTGTCTACTTAAGGACTCTCATTAACCACGGGTATCACGGTGCAGACGGATCTTAAGACAGAAGCGAAAGGAGACCAGGCTAATGGTTGTGTCTAATGACTTTGTTGTAAAGGCACAGAATCTAATACAGCACAAGTTAATAAGCTCTCACTATGAGAGAGCTTAATGTGACAGAAAGGCATGGTGATGACAGAATTTCTATAACCAGATTATATAAAAAATGTGGGTTGGTAGGGAGAGCCGTGGACAGAGCTCTGCATTAAATTTTAAGCACTTGCATTATCTGAGTTAGAGAATCCATTGCAGCAATCAGAAAATTGTTGCACACCCTTAATTTCATTGTTTAAGCTACTAGAAGGAGAAATGAAAAGCAATAAATAAAGAGTTCAGTTAAAAAATACTTATAGTATCTGAGCTCTGGGCCATTCCTGTGCTGCTGCTGCTCTGGCTATCTTTCTCAGTACATCAGGGGTTCTGAGCAGAGCCTAACACTCCTGAATCATCCTTTCTGACAGGCAGGAGTTGTGTGCAAGGAGAAAGACTCATCATTACAAAGTCAATGACCTGAATTTTCCCAAGACTTCTAGTAAAAACAGAACATGATATTGAAAGTCTTTGCCTAGCTAGTTACAGTTCACTATCTTTTGTAATATGCCAACAGTGAGTAACCAATGATGGAAAATTGCTCGAGGAGAACACTTTCATCCTTTCTCCAATAGAAATTTTATCTGGGAGAAGGAGACTGTCATAGTTTGACAAAAAAACAAAATCAACACCCAAAATACCACAAAACAAACAAAAACCCCCAAAACAAACAAATAAAAAACCACATAGCTGCTGGTAAAACAGAACTTTATAAGACATGTAAGCAAGACATCAGGATTTTAGGATAGCAATCAATAAAGTCATTTGCTATATTACTTCAGCTACTGCATCCTATGATACATTTGCTGTTACTGAGACTCAAAATATTGCGTGAGTCACATTCATTAACATACAGTATAATGCCTAATGACTTTTATCACATTTCAAACACTGTTTCCCTTTCTCTTGTTCTGGTTAGGACAATGGTCTAACCATAGCCCAGAAAATATCTTGATTGTAAATCCCAGCCAAGTTAATTAAAAAAAAAAAAAAGAAAAAAAGGAGGTGAAGAAGAAAAGCACTTGAATCAAGGAACAAAAGAAAAAAGGAGAAGATGAAGCAGAAGAGAGTTTGCAATTTCAAAACTGGTATTAAGTAAATTATCATGACTTGGAAAAGAAAGTTTTAAAAAAATATTTGCGTAGCCACCACTGCTGGAAAATCTGAAATATAGAAAACTACACTTGCTAAAAGCAAACTGATTTCCAGGGCGGGACAAAATGCTCCCCCCAGCTGCTCCCCCGCCTGACCTGCCTATTCTCCCACTCCTCAGCTCCTCTTCCTCACTCCTCACCCACCAGTGATGGCAGATGGCTGAGAGAGCTGGGGCAGGCTGTAAGGAATGGGTGTGTTACAGAGGAAAGGTACTCCAGGACGAGCTGCTGGAGGCAGGGGGATTATCCGGGCTTCTCTCACTGCTGGGCAGCAGCACGGCGGCCGTGGCTGCCCTCGCTCCTCCGGCATCCTTGACGGGAAGCCTTCTGGGAGGCGTCTCTCTGCAACCAGGCCTGCCGAAGACAGAGAACAGAGCAAACACGGCAGCAAGAAGGGATCACTCCATCTCTCCTCATTGTGCGTCTGACAGATTCTCATAGACCTGACATGACAGTTGCCTACGACTTGCACAGCCGAGGGGGAGGGGGAGGGAGGGCAAAGTGGGATAAATAATGATACATCCACAATAACAAGGCAGCGGTGTGGAAATCTGTCAAGAAATACACATTTCTTATAATAGGAAGAAAGCAAGGCCTGATCTTGTTTAATACAAGGCTGGAGTTAACACATTCTGCTGCATGGGAAATACACCATCTCCTTTCTTCAGGAGCAGAGGTGTCCCTCCATCTGCATAATAGCTGTGCACAGCTTGGGATCACTTGATCTTCCAGACCCCCCTCTCTTCCTCAGCTGGGCTGTTATCATTCTCTGTTATTATCTTCATATTTCCCCTGGTTATTATCAGCATGTTACCTTTGCCTTTATGTCGACAATCTACCTGGCAATTTTCTCCTCTCCAGCTGGCTTCTGTGTTTCCTAGGTAAGAAAAACGAATGTTCTTTGCTCCAGAGTGAATGTCCTATTCATTATTCTCAATGTACTGCAACACAGCAGCACTGAATATCAAAAACCTGCAATAACTTCTCATCTATTTCTCAGTCATATAGAACAATTAAGCAAACAGCACAAATAGCAACCTGCCTTTTATCGCCCCTACTGAATTTAGATCTGACTGTGCTACATTTAACAATTGCCCAAGCCCACAATGCAAATGAATGTGTGGATAAACACTGTTTAATATTGCACATTATGATGTGCCAGAGAGCATTTCCATTGTGCCACGCTCTTGATGGTAACCCAGATAAATCACTTTTCATACCAAAACAGGCTGAAGCAGGATGCAATTAGTGAAAGAATTGCTGCAAAGAAACTCTATACTGATACTGTGATCAGCTATCCGCATCCATACGGCTCCTGGACTGGCAGGGAAATGAACTCTTGCCAAGGGTTTGTCTCTGACCCAGTCTGTACTCACAGCCAAGTCTCCAGAGGTAGGGCTGCCTTGATGTCACAGTCTGGTTATCCTGCTTCCCCCAGAGTGGCACTGAAAACTGTAGTCACCAGAATCACAGCATGGGCAAGGTTGGAAGGGACCATAGTGGCTCATCTAATCCAACCTCCCTGCTCTAGCAGGGTCATCCCAGAGCACATGGCACAGGATTGCATCCAGACAGTTCTTGAATATCTCCAGTGAGGGGAACTCCACAACAATCTCAAAATCGATCTCAAAAACCTTAACAAAAGCAACAAAAACATTGATCTGGTTCAGAAGAAGTAATCAAGTGCTCCATCGTTCTCAACAATCACACTGAGGCACACACTGGTGATTTGGTCTTTCAGTTAAGTAAAGGTAAAATTCCCTCTTGTTTTTTAAAATTTACCATTCTTACAGTACAAGTCTTTCACCCTTTTTTATAAATGCATCAAAATCTGTAGACATCAGCAAAGACACAGGATCAGTAGCCAGCATTTCTCATGCTTTGAATCTTAGAGTCCTGCAAACTTTACCAAAGTGGAGATCAAGCTAACTGTAAGGTCAGATCATGCAAAAATCAAGTTATGAAAACCTTAGATCAAAATCCAAATATGAAATACCCACTTACAAGTAATAATTTAAACTAATAAATAAAACAGCAATTAAGCCACCTTATTTGCCACCATTGTTTCTTCATTTAAAAACTCCAAAATTATAGGAATTTAAATGAAAATGTCATTGTCAATTTTCATTTGAAAAGGCTACTTAAGGAGGGTTTAATGACTTCAGTTTTTAAAGTCATTTTGTACTCATGGTTAATTAAATGCACAAGGACTTCCACTGAGAATCGGGATGTTCTAAATAATGTAATAATAACTTGTGTAACCAATTACTGTAAAATAAAACTGGATTATCCAATATGACCTGTCTGGCTTCAGCATTCATAATTTTAAATCCCTTTTAATTAAATCCTCAGGGTACTATATTTAACGTAAAACAACCATGACCTCCTTTTTAATATAAATGTAGTAGCCATAGTGGGTCAGGAATGAATTTTGGTTCCACAATTGGATGACTCATTCATCAAAAAATTTTCTGGGCTGTCATCCTGTTTAAACAACATTATGAGCCAGTTTCTCAGCTGGTGTAAATAGGGTGTTGTAAGTTGGCTGTAATGGCGCTAGGGCTTTCTACCACTGCTCTTTATTTCTAAGCAACAGAAAACAGAATCAAGTGTACATGCATTCTTTGGTTTACTAATGAAGATGAGATTTATTCTGAGAAAAATGTATCACTTCTTCACTTCTTCCCTCTCCCTCCTGAGCTTTTTGGTTTGGTTTTTGGGTTTGTTGTGTTTTTTCTTTTCTTTTTTTTTTTTTGTTAGAGTTTGTTATGAGGGTTTTTTTTGTCTTGTAGAGGTTCTGGAGAGTTTGCATCATTGTGGGTTTGGGTTTTGGATTTTGTTTTTCTGTTAATTAGTGTTGTGCTTTCCAGAGCAGCATCAAGGCCAAGTGAGAACTTGTTATCTAAATGGCATGACAATAAACATATCAAATTGAGGAGTGTTTTTTGTATGATGTTAGCAATCTACCCACACATGCTAGTTTTTCCCTCTTTCTGAATTTTTTTCTGCCTATTTTTAAACCTGCTGAACTATCTTTTCTTCACATTAAAGACCTGTGGGTATCTTAGCTCCTCATTTTTCTTTTTCCATCATTTAAGTACTTGTCACATTTTTACAACGCAGATTTTCTCAAAAGTCAGGACTTAAGTGCAGACACACAGACATGCTTAATATCCAGTCATAGAAGGTCTCAAAATGAATTTATCATATTTTTTCAAGTGACACTGATGAACCTTTGAAGAGATCTAAAATATGCTGCAGTTAGTATGGGCAAAATGTATTGCACACTAGATTAATGGACTGAATTTTGTCTATAGTACACTAATATGAAAAAAAAAGGTAAGTAGGACCAATCAGAGCGCATTAGAAGGTTGATTGTGGCTATTTCATTGCTCATTTTTCTTTGTCATTGCTTTTCAGAGGATGCCTATGGGAATTTAAACAATAGCTTAAGGCCCTGACACTAAAAATGTAATAGAATTATGTGAAAAGCTATTCAGATTTTTAACTTATGTGCTGTTTTCTTGTGAAGGCAAAGTATGTAAGAGAATCACTGAGGAACAATTCAGAGATTCCTGACCTCAGCACTGGGCAGGTACACAAAGCATTTATTGCAATGCAGCTAACATTCCAGTTTTCTAATCAAAAATTATCAACTATTTAGCAAGATTTAAGTCCCTTTCATTCATGAGGCCACTTGATTCAATTTTTTTGGAACACTAAGCAATCTATCTGACTTAGTCTTTATTCTTTTATCAGAATATTTTATTGTCTAAAGAGAGTGGTCCCGGAATACATTCTGCCATATTGTCATGGTTTAACGATGGTACTCCCCAGCTCAGTATTCCCACTGAGTCTCAACTGGAATGACCCCTTCTCCCTGGAAGTTATTCCCTTTCTCCTTTTCCCCAGCTCCAGCAATGACAAGGCAGTACAGAATAATCTCCAAGTCCTAACCATGACCCCTCCTGGCTACTGCAAAACTTAACCCTGTCCTGGCTGGAACCAGGATGCAGGTATTGCCTCTGTCATATCAGAAGGGGAAAAAAAATTACTTTTTTTTCTGCTTCTTTTAAAAACTAAAACACAAAAATTTTACTCTTCTGGGATTGAGATAATAGGGCAAGAGAAAATTGAAGCAAACTTACCTACTACTGTGGACTGAGTAGAAATGTGTGCTGCAATACGAAGTTTCAAATATAAGGCAGAGATAGCTAAGGAGAAAAAAAAAAATGCATTCCAAAAAAGGTAAGGCTTGGTAGCATATGTGTTTTTATTGTTTTCATATCTAGTTCTTTACGTTAATATACAAACATGCACTCTGTGTGCACATCAAGTAATCAGCTTGTAGGGTAAGCACTAAATTAGATCCTATTTTCATGCTCAGTACATTGATGAGGAGATGAACAAAAGACATATCACTGATTTTTAATTCTTGATTTCCAGTGGGGAGTTTTCCAGAAGTACTAAATCAAGAGCCACTGAGCCAGCCTATTCCTATTCGTTATTGTTTAATAGATTTTATCCTTTTCCTTCTCATTTTCTTGTGCTTTCTTAGTTTTCTTTCATCACCAACACCTTCCATTAGTTAACAAATCTACATGTGCATACAAAGGTAGAAACATATGTATTTTTTGTATTTTTTTGCAGTGAAAACAGGAACCTTTGGAAGATGATCTAAATAAATAATTGTAATGTGTGTTTGTGTGTGCGTGTGTCTGTGCTCCCCAAATTTTCCATCCTGTGTTGGAAAGAGTTGTAACAGTTAGGACATTAGAAATAATCTGCTTGACCAGCAAACACAGAATGCTGTAGATCTTAAACAAAATGAGGTTTCTTCTATTTCCTCTGTGTCTCCTAATTAATACTTCCCTGAGAAATACTTTTCGCTTGATACGAAAACAAAACAAAACAAAACAAAAAAACCATAAACTAAACCACAGGAACCCTGCTTAAATATTTGAAGGTCTTAAAATATCACAGATACTAAGATACCAGACTATCTCACTTCTTGCTGTAGAGGTAACTGAAGTGGAATTTTCTTTCTTTATGTTACTGTTTGATCCACTGGCTATTTTTCAAAATAAATTAGACCTGAACACATTTCAATCATCCTGGTGTGCTCTAGCTATTGTAAGCAGCAGGTGCATAACTCTTCTCAGCCACAGACAATCTCTGAGCCCTCTTCAGGGATAGTCTTAGGTAGGTTTTCAGGCATAGCTCTTATACATCACTATAATGAAAGAGGCACTTTCTTTTTTACAGAGTCTGGTCTCCTGCTTGCTTCTAAATGCTCCCTCGCACCGCTGGATAGGAAGCAAACATTTTCTCATTCTGAATTTTCATCTTTGTCCCCAACCAAAGTTATGGCAGAAACTAATTCTATAAGTAAAAATAGTACCGTGATGACATTCCAAAATTTCAGCTGCAAATTGCCATCTCTACTGTCCTTCCTATTTTTCATCTTTCAGATGAAAAAGAATGGCTAAATTCTGATGGGAGAACATGAATAAATTTGCTGAAAGTATGTCCTTCCAATGGCGATTTTCCATTTACCTTTGGAGAAAAAATTGTTAGCTACAATTTCTTATGTTATTTTTGCTAAGAAATTAGAATAAATTTCGTAACTATTATGTCAGGAATATGGCTAGCAATAGACCCCTTATTACCTCTGTCTTAAGCCCTATTCTTTAACTTCAAGATTATTACAGGAGTCTTTAATAATTATTTTTGCAAAAATTCTTGTGTTTAAGGTCACATTGCAGCTCTTACCACAAGTTACCTTATAATTATAAGGTACATAGACACAAGTATTTTCTAGGAAGGAGAGCAGAATAATATCAAAGATTAATAAAAAATATATGATAAATAAATATAAGAGATTAATAAAAATAGTATGAATAAGGCATATTTTCCAGAAAAATATTTAGTTTAGATAATGTAATTTAATTTAAATGGGTCATGGATAGAATGTCCCACATATGTCAGTCTGTCAAAAGTACAAACCAATTTTCATAAATCAGACAAAGGCAAAACATGAAAGAAACAGCAACAAAAAAATCTGTTTTGCTTCATGCTTAGTTTATTTACACATTTGTAAAGAAGTTATAAGTTAACAGCTTATATATCCAGAAGTTTTTGTTTTTATTTGGTGGGAAAGATAAGAAAAAGAGTCTAAATATGCAAAACCTGAAAAAACATAGTTGCAATGAAGTTTCACACTCATGGTCCCCGAGGCACGCATGTAGCTGTCATCATCACAGCTCATAAAAACTGCCCACGTACAGTCACAAGTGCTCAGGGTTTACCAGGAGCCAAACAGGCAGATGGATCATTCTCTGTGTATATGTCCACACAGTTTTACTCTTGCTGGATACCACCCATTATCCTTCCTCCATCTGCAGGCTCTCTTCAGCTGCGTGTTTGTCCTTTTTGAGCCCCAGAGCAAGCTTTTATAAACAGTAGAACAGAAGTGTGGGATGATGCGGTGTGCATGTATTCTAAATGCACTTGGCCCAGCTCCAATAGGCACAACACTGGATATATGTAGGTGCTATCATATAAATTTATTCTTTAGTTCATTATAAGTCCCAGCTTATACATCCATCACACTGCCTGCATTTTGTTATACCTTGAAATTCAGCTTCGGGATGTGACAATTGGCATGCTGATGAGGAAACTTGGTTGGAATATATGAATGTAGAATATCCATATTAGGTCAAACCAGCTGGGGTCTACTCCAGTAAACTGATTCTAACAATGGGCCTAAGTCTGGAGGACATGATATCAATGAACAACAAAAACCTGTATCTCTCCTTATCATTCTCCTCTCCTCCAGGGACTTCCATTTCAGAGATCTGCCAAGCCAGATGAGGGGCTTTTGTGTTTTGTAAACCTTGATAGGTTTATTCTGCATAAACTTCTCCAACATTCCCTTAAGTCCACAGGGATGTTTCACATGCAAATTATTCTGCACCAATAACTTTTTCCTGTCTAGTGTCTTGTATAATCAACTGTCAGCTATCACTTCTCTTAAAAAAAAAAAAAAGAAGGTGGGTTCTGCGAGTTTCATTTGACCGTCTCTTGTTCTTCAACTCAACTAGAAGAGACTGTGAACAGTTTAATCTCTGCCCACTGTCTTCATATCCCTCAAGAGGTTTTTTTAATTTCTGTCACATCCTTCCCCCATGTCAACTCTTTTCCAGACAGAAGACTTGTAGCTCACACAAGGGTTCCTTGCATGAAAGCTGTTACAGACAGTTGATCATTCTTGTCACCTTTCTCTGCATTTTTTCAGTTCGCCTTCATGAATTTGAGATGAGAGGCTCAGGACTGCATAGAAATTTCCAGGATATGTCTGAATCCATGACTTTATATGGTGAAAGTGATCTCTGTTTTGCTCTTACTTTCTTTATAATTCTTAACATTTGCTTTATGATGGCTACTGAGCACCAGCTGACATTTCAGTGCAAATCTCTTTCTCAGCAATAAAAAATTGCTCCTGACTGGCAACAGTTATCTCAGTGCACTTTGTATATGAAAAAAGAATTCTTTCCTTCTTCTCATCCTTTTACATTTAACTACACTGAATTTCATCTGCCTTTTTTTTAATTTCACTTATTTCATAAAAACCTTCTGCAATTTTTTCTAGTTAGACCTCATCCTACCTTGCATAATTTAGTATCCCAACTTTCTTACATCACTGCTCCCCCTGTTATGCAGGTCACTGATAACCATATTAAGCAGAACAATCCCCTGCACATATTCCTGTGGAATTCTACTGCTCATCTTCTCTCACTGGGAGAATTAACTATTTTCTTCTACTCTCTATTTCTTGTTTTTTAACCAATAATTTATCTAAGTTATGACCTTCTTACCTCTTATGCGTGGCCATTTAATATCTAAATCCAAATAGATTATACCAATTACATCCACTTTATCCATATGTCTGCTGACCCTCTCAAAGACCTCCAGTAAATTTCCAAGACAGTAGTTCCCTTTGCAAAAGCCATGCTGACTTTTCCAAGGTAAAGTACATTTATTAAAATCTTCAACAATTCCATTCTTAATTATAGTTTCTCTTAATTTTCCTGCTGTAGACACCAGGTTTAGGAGCCAGCACATCTGCAAATGTTGTGCAGATTTTTTTTTAATTGTTTTGTTTGCCATCCCCCAGTCTTCAGCAAAGGAGTTTAAAAGATCAGATATCAGTGTTATTAATTCAGCTACTTCATCTCTGATTTGCTTCAGAAAGCCTGAACATTCCATGCTCCTCTCAAGCTAGCTCTCTTCACTTTGACGGTTAATTCCATAGTCTCTGCTTGTGCCTTAAGTATGTCTTCTGGAAATTCCCTGCAAAGAAGAAAGAGAATGAAGAATTTTGCGTGCAGATAGAACAGTTAGAAAAGTTGATTCCATCCAAGAAGAAGGAAACTTTTCAATTCTGTAAAGTCCTTTAAAAGGCAGAAAGGTGCTTAATTTCCCTTTTTGACACAAAGCCAAGACATTTAGCTTTTCTATTCAGTTTAGGTACTTATTGGGGCTGCAAGGATGTAACCACAGTCTTTCTAAGCAATTACAATATCCACATATGATATGGCTAAGGTTTTTTTTCCATAAGGATTTTTGGGCATTTAAGCCTAAGAGATGATCTATTTGTCTTTCCTTTCTGTAGTTACCAGATATATAAGCAATTTTAACTAGATGAGAAACATTCTCATACCTAGAGCTTGCTTTTAACATCTCCTCATTCTTTAAAATAGGTTATCTTAAAATACTGCTGCTAATTTCTGCTTGTTCCCCTCATGCAGCAGAACATAGTACAGCCTTATGCAAGCAACAAGTAACTCTAGAAAATGAAAAATTACTGGGAAAATAAAAAAGACTTGATAATTTATGATATATAGCAGCACTGATAATATGAAAAAAAGAATTGCATGCACATGCAGCCTACAGAAGTACCTCTTAACCTTCCTGCAGCAACTACTTGCACAGTCTCCTGCCGTGAAAGATGTTGGTTTAAGGTAGTGTGTGACATTGCATTTGTAGTGGGGTAAGTGCTCAGCCAGTCAGGTATTGTAGCTCAACTGAGATACCTTAATTTATTCAATTGCAGTAATCACTTACTTATATTTCAATGATTTGAAATAGGAAAATTGTATCTCTAATGAAAAGAATATCGTTTGTACCTGTTTTTTCTCCAAGCTCTTACACATCACAAAATGAGCAAAGACTTATTCTCTTAGGGAGAGACTGCTTGGTCAGCAGATTTTCTGCAAAGTGGAAGATGGACAACATTGAGTGTAAGGCCACGTGTCACAGCAGTTATCTTGTTACTGCAGAACTTTATGCACTCTGCATTCTCTTCTCATTATAATCCTTATCCTATTCAACTATGAACTCATGAGGGTCCATCAATATGACAAGCTGCCCAATTTGCATCTCTCAGCTATTTGGACATTTGCTAATCATCTTTTTTTATTTCATATCCATAAGTCAGCATAAGTAATGCATGACTTCAGCCATCTTGTATGCCACAGTAATTTGGCCATTGGCAATGTGCGACAGCCAGAATTTTGATCATCTGGCTGAAACAACACGCCTTTTTAAACATATTTTTCTAAATATTGCTAACCTACACTTTCAGTTAAACCTCATGCAACTAAAATTGTGTCCTTTTTTGAATAACAGAATTGTAATGTCTGGCTCTTTTTAGTTTCATGAACTCCATAAAACTGAATTGAAAATTGCATATTCAGCATTTTAACAAATTCTGATGGTCTTACCTCTATATTTCTACGTTTATGTGCACATTCTGGAAATTCACCAGTTTTTTTCAGCTCCTGAAAGGGACCTGTAGAGAAAAAACACTGTTTTCTGTTTGCACTGAGAGTTCTAAGTTAGGCATACTGTTCTAGAAACCTGGTCTACTGGAAGGTGTGCCTGCCCATGGCAGAGGGCTTGGACCTAGATGATTTTTAAGGTACCTCCTTACCCAAAGTGTTCTTTGATTTTATGAAATTGCAACAGCTGAAAACATTTTGAAAACACAATAAATAACAAGTATTTTATCTTCCAGGTTTTCCTCTTCTTTTCTTGTTAACTAACAGACACATTAGACTTTTTATTTTAAGGTGTGTATCTTGGTACCTTGATAAAGTGCATCTAAGATCCACTGCTGGGAAGGGTTATGAAAGAAATATTGCCTAATTCCAATTTAATTTCATTGAATTAAAAAATAAAATACATTCCATATAAGATATTTGAAACTATAATTTGTAAATTTTGATAGAATACAAGTGAACTTGTTTCCTCTAATCCATCTATCTTGAGTCATGGAAGTAGGGGAATAGCTTCTAGGTAAAACCAAAAATTTAAGAAAAGAAGGATCATAATTGCTTCTAAGCTGCAATTTAGTCATTAAGTAACAGAACAGCTGCATTAATAGAATTTTAAAAATTTATATTAAATGCTTAATTAACTTGTGAAAAGCAATTTAGTTTGGTTCATAATCAAACAAAGATCACTTTCCAGCACCCAAAGATTATTTTTGGCATAATTATTTTTGCTTAAGCATCATTTGAATTGCTGAATTGGAATTGCTAATTATCTAATTTGATATTGATTACATTGCTGTATTGTTTTTTTTTTAAGTTAAATATATGTAATGCCTTGTTACTGGTGATAGTGAGAATTGACGTACTACTACTCTTGTTCGAATGTTTCCATACAATTACAAAATATTGAGATAATTTTGTATATGTCAATAACCTTCCTGTAAGCTAATGCCCTACGAAGCTTTAGTAACCTGTAGATGTTGATTGGTCTTTGTGTCTCCTATATGAAACACAAAATTTTAACGTTTAGTTTTAGGCAATAATTTTCTTGGTTTTGTTATAATGTCTCAAGAAGATGTTTTATGCAATTTTTGACTGAAGCAGTAAGATCTAGACTCAGTCTCTAGACATTAAAGTTAAAGAACAAGGAATTATTTGATGTTTTCTTAGAAAATTAATCACATTCAAATTAAACATAATGTTGCATTTCCTGCTTTTAAAACACTTGATTACGGAACTGTGACAGTTCAGCTTACTATGAGGATCCACCATTGGTCATTAAAAAAAAATTTCTCAGCACCAGACTCAGTGAAAATGTCTGATTCTTAGGGTTTTTTTCTCCCCAAGAACTAAACACAGTACAAAGAGCTTCAAAGTGTGCAAAACAGTGCAGAAGATCTCTGTGAACAAATAGAAGAGCTGTCTTCTATGATCTCTGCTAATTCTGCTCATGCAGTTTAGGAACAGCAATGCCCAAACAGGCTAGTGTATTGTCCTGGCAATTTCAGTGCACTTTGGCATACATGGCTCACTTGTGGCTGCAGATTAATCACTTCTGCCCATCAGGCATTCCAGACAGTGAGCCTTTACAGAAGGACTGATGCAGCATCATGCTTTTGAGATCTCTGGTTATCTCAGCCACAGTGAAATAATACATAGTAGTAGGATAAGAATGAAAAACCCAAGAGAAAGACAGTTAATTCAATAATCTCCATAATGTTACCATTATGAAATTCCTATAACTCACTTCAGGAAATGCACCAGTTAGCATGCTTAAGACCCTTGTGATAACTTTTGTTAATAACAAACTGGAATTTGACCTAGAGTCATGAAAGATAGTTTGTGAAATATACCTCACCCCAAGAGTCATACGAAAGGGTGTATCTGATACTACAGATTGTTGATGAAATCACTGACCTTTGAAAAGGAAACATGAGCCATCCTCAGGTTTGTTTTTTTTCAATAACTGACTAATGTGAAATATATAAAAGGCCTGAAACAAGGTGCTGGGTAGCAGGACAGGTATTCCTTCAGCTCCCTTTCTTGTCAAGCACTGTATCTTGTCAGTGGGGAGTTGAAGCTGAAATGCCCTGAAAGGAAAATTGAAAGCAAGGCTCCAGCTCAGTGGGGAGCTCTAATCAATTGAAAAAAAGAAGCATCATATTCAGACCTCAAGAAAATGTTACAGCTGTTGCTTCTGTGTTTTGTGCTAGATTTGAGTGTCAGCAGTGAAAGAACATTCTGCACACAACTAAAGCATTAAGCCTTTCATAGAAATTCCTCTCGTGGTTCATAACAGAGCTGGGAAACAGAATTGCTAAAAAAAAATAAACTGAAATACATTCTGGAAACAAAATAGGAGCATTTAAAATCAACTCCAAATTTCTGGGGTCTCTGCTCTGATTCTGCATTGCAATCAGAATATACAATATTTTGTGCCTCTCTGGAGTAGAAACCTGTTTGCATGATAGATTCAGGATCTGCAGTCAGATTAATATCCAAGCTCATCCTTAATACATCACCCAACAACATCAAAGACAGGGATACGGTTGTTACAGCCAGGAAAAAAATTTTTTTCCCCAATAATACAGGAGAGAAGTTGTCAAACCACGGTACTTCTGTAAAATGATGTCTATGGAAGACAAGGTAAAGACTCAGAGTCCTAGGTTTTATTTTGCAAACAAACACCAAAAGAAATCCACCAAAAAAACAAGACAAAGCCAAGATAAAAAAGGCACTCAGAGTTCAACAGGAAACCTTTTAGCGGCTCTTGAGCCAGTCAATGTTTCTATGCTACAGGTTTTCTTTTGCATCCCATGTGTACTAATGACAGATTAACGAGTCACATAGGTAGAAGTGGGAGTTTGAAAGTCAGTTAGATGCTGTGAATTTTCCCAAACGTGTCAAAATAAGAAAAGTGACTGTGCTAAATAACTCAGTGCTGGTACACTGGAGAAAATGAGTGCTTAATAAAATTCGGTGCTTTTATTTGCTTCCTTGAGGCATGGGGATGTAGCTGCTCCACACTGAGAAGCATAGAAGCACACATACAACACAGACAAGAGTATATAAATCTTCAAAATCAGTATTTCATTTAAATTTCCAGTTGTCTGCTTAAGAAAGAATTTTGATTCATATCCCATACTTATATGAGTGCCAGAGGGTTTTTCTCATTACTTTTTTTTACAGTAATGTTTTGAAGACATGGATGGAACCTTCAAGGACAGGTCTTTTTAATAGTTATAGGTATGCAGAAAATTGTAGAAAACTGAAAATAAGTATCCATCTTAAGAGGACTCTTCCAGCTAAGCATCACAAGTCCCTGCTTCTCTAATACTCATCCCCGGAAAGAAATTTTGTGAATTAAATGCTTTGCCTTTATGCTTGACCTACAGCCTTCCCTGGCTCACTGACAGTAACCCTGTGGAGATAGAAAAGGAAAGATGTGGAGGCAAATACTATTTGGCAGCCCATTCCTAAGCTAATGTCAATTTTAGTTTTGGCCTGACGTGCAAATGTGAAACTGCCAAGAGATTTTGGTTGATGGTGCAGGAAGAAAATTTATTTCAGATTTTGTGAAATGGTAGACTTCTGTCATTGTCTTTGGAAAAATAAAAAACAAAATCTTGTTTGAAGCCCCCCAAATAAATTTGCAGAAGCACTTTACTGATCTCTGTTCTTATATCTGTTGAGTACAGATAGCTGTCTTTGCCAGAAAAAAAATTTCTGTTACTTGGATGGGGACTGATTCCAGTTCAGTGACAATAACACTGTAAAAAAACTGTTATGGTTCACCTCTCCAAAACTAACATATAGGTGGGAATTTGCTATTGATCCCCATAGCACTAGAAGTTCCCATGACACTGTCCTTTTGAAAGACAGAAGTCAAACCACTCACTTTCCGTGTAAAGGGGAACAGACAAACCCATTACCCAGGCAGTACAAACACTGTCAATTTAGCCATGGTTCCTGCTTTCAAGTATCACCTGCTTGTAGAAAGCATTAGCAAATTTGGGGGAACTATGAAAACAACACCATGGACAGCTCTTCAATATTTACAAATCATGGGATGGACATGTTCCAAAGGTAGCCTTGAACTTCTGTAGGGTGGATTGGAGGAGGAGACATGAGCTCCCACACTGCAATTTTAATTACTAGGAAATCAAAGTTTCACATCAGACGTGGGATTTTTCTCTCTAAATCAAAAGAACAGCAGCAAAGCGATCAGCTTTGTGCTAGATGAGGAAAGGACCTTCCCTGTGGAATGGATGATCTAAGAATGCATCTGAAAATAACCATGACAACAGCAAAAAAACCACACATCTGTGAGCTTGCAGCTTCCACCTGTACTGACTTGCTGAAAGGTGAAAAGGAAGCACACAGAATATTTCCAACAGGCTGTCCATATATTATGGAGGCTGATGCCATCTTTGGTATTGATTCCAGTGCTGCAAGTTTGCTGAACTTCCACAGGAGAAAAAAAGAGTACGTAATTTATAATGACTATTGACTTTTTTATTCCAGGAAGTGTCCTCACTTATGATCTCCTTTAACTGAGTCACTATTTTAAAACAAAGTTCTTAGATCAGAAGTTTGATTTTTTTTCATTATTTAGAAAAAAAAAATCAACCTTTCTGAGGCCAGCTTGTAATAAAGCAAGAAATAGATTTATGGTATATGTCTAGTATGTCTTAATGTTAGGAAGGATAGAGGGATATAATGGTCTTAAAAACCAATAAGAAGTATGAGCTTAAAACTAATAAAAGGAAATATAAGGTGAGCCAGCCACTGTAAATATCACACATATTTATCTGCAAAGCGGTGCTTTCATACCCGTTCTGAACAGTACCAGACAAATAAAACCAAGTATTCTTATTTTTCAGTGGTCCCTATGCTGAAGAAATATCACTCATTATTGACAGAAAAATCATTACTTCATTCATATTGACCCCTCCCTGAAAGAAATGCTTTTGAATGAGAATTTTCTTGGTTTCACTTTGATTTTTTTTCTTCCAGGTTATACCAAATGCATTGACATTTTTGAATGCAATTCAGTGATGTCTGATGTTGGCTTTTCCACTGAAAAAAATGGCACAATCTCCCATTAAAAAATTTATAATAGTTAAGGATTTTAAAAATTTCCAGTTTTAAGTTTGAAAAGCATTATGCAGGCACTTTCTGTGGATGGGAAAGCCCCTTAGCCTGGGCATCCAGCTTAGGAAAGTACCACATGCTCTTGAGCTCACCTGTCTTCATCCCAATCAAGTGGAGAATCATTTCCCATAAAATTAGAAGCATTTTACTGATGGTCACCTTAGGAACACCTTACATGAAAGTATACAAGATTTGAACTCTGAGTACTCTGTTCAGTTTTGGGTACCTCACTTCAAAAAGGGCATTGAAAGGCTGGAGTGGGTCTAGAGAGGGACAACAAAGGTGGGAAAGGGGTCTAGAAAACATATGAGGAGCAGTTGAGGGATCTGGGCTTTAGTCTGGAGAAAAGGAGGCTCAGGGGGACCACATTGCTCTCTACAACTGCCTGAAAGGAGGCTGTTGTGAGGTGGGGTCAACCTCTTCTGCCACATCTGAAGTGCAGGGACAAGTGGAAATGGCCTTAAACTACACTAGCAGAGGTTCAGATTAGATATTAGGAAAAAAATCACTGAAAGACCGGTTAGGCACTAGAATCAGGTGCCCAGGGAGGTGGTAAAGTCACAATCTCTGGATATGTTCTAGAGGGGTCTGAGTATGGCACTTGGGGATATATTTTAGGGGTGGTTATGGTGGTGCTAGGTTGATGGTTTGACTAGATTATCTTGAAGGCCTCTTCCAAACTTGATGATTTTCTGATTATGTGATTCTGTGTTTTATTTTTTGATCACTGCTGTATTGTCTTGAATATACTATTTTTTTGTGTTCAGACTTGATGTCTCTCACCCAACATCTTACTGGAGTGCAGCAGGGCTTCCATGCCTGTTTCCACATAATTTACCTGGCTCACAATTGGTCTTGTACTGATTTTTCATTAATTAGATGATCTTGAAGGTGTCTTCCAACCTTGATGATTCTGTGATTCTGTAAAGATGATTAAAATAGGCCCACCCAGAAGGAAGCAGCAAAATGCTTAACCACTCAGGAGTATACAAAGTAATTATCATCCAGTAATGACTTTAAAATTAAGAAAATATGTTGCATTTTTAAGCCTCAGGCTAAGTTTACTTATTCATTGTCTGAGACTGAATCTGAAGAAGTCTCCAACATTGATACAGACATTTAAAATATTTTGCTAGAGGCTAATTTTTAAATAATTGACTGACTAATTAGTAACATCAAAGTGGGGAACTCTGCATCACCTTTGGTATCCACCTACTGCCATAAATAAAACTTCTCATATGCTGTGGCAGTGTCTTCAGTGCCAAGTCACTCTTGATCTCTTTTTGAGTGAAGGAAAAGGACAGTTTTCAAAGCTGAAATTCTGAGTAAAAGGATGCAGCACATGTAGTCTTCAGATTGCCTAAGTCCCCATGATTAAATGATTATCTTCTTTCACTAGGCTAGCATGAGAAAATATTGTTCTGCTCCAGCCCGAGTCCTTGGCAACCTGTGGAAATTCTCTTAAGGAAAAGGAGGTGAATATACAATTTCTGGCACCATCTTCTCTACTCCAAACACCTTATGTCATCACCTCATCTCACCTCTTTTCTAGGACTTTTTTTTTTCTCCCTGCCTCTGTTTATCTTTACTTTTGTCATAAGTGATTTTCTCTTGGAAGACTGTTTGACTTCTCTGCTCTGCCAACTCTTTCTGCTAAAGCAAAAAAAAATCATTGAGAAGTCAGGGTCAAACAAAGCAAAACAAATAATCTATAGTCAGTGGTTCAGCATGTCTGAAAAATAGGAATGACTCCACATTTTTTAATTCCTAATAGGCTGTTTGATCTACAGTGTTCCTGTGCTACACAGACAGCATAAAAGGGAATTTCCCTTCCTGCTCTGGGTCTCTCAACGTTTTTCATTCTTTCTACCAGGGACAGAAGAAGCCTAGAAGAGGCAGACAATACTGTCTTTTTTGGGATTTCTTTGGCAATTCAAAAGTCTGTCTGCCAGACTCTATCTAAAGGCCTTCAATCCACTAAGTTCTGCCTTGCATCACTGGGAGGCACAGAAAAGACTCACTCAAATGACCCCTACCCCACACTGTCATAGCATTTTCTAGTTGCAAGAAAATAGCATTATTTTAATTAAATTAATAAAACAAAAAACCCTGCCTCAAAAAAACAAAACAAAACAAAACAAAAAACAAAGCAGATGCTTGAAGCACAGGCCCTGAAAACACTACTAAAAAAGGGTTTAAGACTATTTATATCTTATGCTGAATTCAACTGATGTATGTAATTAAGAAAAAACAATTAACATAATCAAATATTCCAAGGATTTCCAACACTCCTATTAACTTGGTATATGAGTATCTCACAGTCTTAAATTTATTTTTTTCCCAGTAACACTGTCAAATAGCAAGGCATTATTAATTCCAAGCATGGAAACTGAAGCTCAGAGTGCCAAGATGGTGTTTGTCTGTGCATTGACATTCAAGCATGGCAAGACCTATGGGTAATTAGGACACAAGGCCTATAAAAGTGTCATGGAACTTCCCGGGTTCAAATTCACATCTCTGCCAGTCTCCAAACACTAGCTCAGATAGAACCAGTCTAGCACTTCTGTGGAGTCTTGCTCTGCACAGGTTTAGTGAAACTGCAAAATTTACACAAAATAGGGAACTGTACTGGCGCAATGAAAATGAGAGAGTCAAAAGTCAATATCCTCAGTGTCGGGCCCTCCTTCCTTTTTAGGTATAGAATTATGCCAAGGACACATAACAAAAGGCAGATGCTTTGGAGCTGGTCTTTGGGCTCATCACTACTTAGGAGGAATAGGAATGACACAGCAGGTGTACTGTACAGAAATGCTACCTCCTTTATAAAACAAGCATAGAAATAGCAAAAAAACTTTAAATAGAATTTTTCATTTAGCCCTTGCTCTATAAAATCCCCAAGTCACTTATACTAATGAGAATGAAATAAAGGACAGAGTAATAACATTTTGTACCCACATCACAACAGTGTGACTGACAAAATGAGACAGAAGGAGAAAGTAAATTAGACCCCCTGTGTGTGTTATATTGTTTTCCATATTTGAATGCTAATGGCTTTAACATTTATTCAGTTCACAATGAGCAGGGACATAAAATACCCTTTCTGCCCTACCCAGTCACTTATATTCTAAAAAGGGTGTGTAGACACTGTCAGTGAAATTTGGGCCACATCATTTTATTGATTTTCCATCAGTCTAGCAAAATCAATGGACAACTCTGCTTAGCAATCAATATTATTATCTGACCATTAGTTGGTATTAGAAGAGAGATCCAAACATCTGATAGACATAGCTAATAGCACACATGTCTCTTTAAAGCTGTACAGATCAAACCAAAAAAGTGATGGCAGTTAATTTCATATGGAAAAGCTGCTAATAGAAAAGAAAATAACAGCAGGAAAAATTGTTGCTACCACATAATTTCTTAAAGAGGGTAAATCACCAGAAAGCAAGATGTCAGAGTTTTTGGATCTGGGGGACATGGCCCTGTTGAAATGAGTCCAGAGAAGGGTCATGAAGATGATCAGAGGGCTGGAGTACCTTTACTGTGAGGACAGGCTGAGAGACTTGGGGCTGTTCAGCCTGGAAAAGGCTCCAGGGAGAGCTTGTGGCACCTTCTGGTACCTAAAGGTGGCTACAAGAGAGATGGATAGAGACTTTGTAAAAAGTCATAGAGTGATAGGACAAGGGCTAATTGCTTTAACTGGAAAGAGAGTAGGTTTAGATGAGATATTAGGAAGAAATTCCTCACAAGGAGAGTGGTGAGACAATGAAATATGTTGCCCAGAAGATGTTCTGGATGCTCCATCCCTAGAAGTGTTCAAGGCCTGGTTGGATGGGGCTTTGAGCAACCTGGTCTAGTAAAAGGTGTCCCTGCTTATGACATAAGGGTTAGAATTGGGTGATCTTTAAGGGTTTTTTCAATCTAAACCTCTCTATAATTCTATGATATTAAACAGTCATACCAAAATCGGCAGCATTTCAGATTAGCAGTTGCTGTTGAAAATCTTACCTATTTCTGTCAGCAATAGGAATCTGTGGGCAAAATCCATTAAGCCCCAAATCTTGGCAAGTAGTTTCATGCACTTTTTACTTCCAGTTAGTACTAAGCAAAAGAGCTAATAGGGTTCAATAACCCTTAAACCAGAGCTGATTCAACAGATGGACTTTTAAGTCACACCTTACATTGTCAAATGTATATGTTTTCAGGTTTAGTGATATTTTTAGCCATGCTGCTTCCCTTGATCTGTGCTGAGTTTTGAATTGTTCAGACACTATTTGATCAGACTAAAAGAAAAAAAAAAGAAAAAGAAAAAAGAGTGCATGTGTGTGCTGCAGTGACTTCAAGTAGAAATGCAGATAATTCCATTTGCCTCAGTGATAGAGACTTCCTGCGCAACATCTCAGATTTAATGCTCAGTAGGACAAGAGAATATCAGGGATTGTCTAAACCAGTTAGATACCTGGTGAAACTGAAGCAACATGTTTAAAGCTATCTCAGCTGACTTTATTTGATATTCTATTAAGTTCTGCATGGGTGTGGCTAGGTGTCACTATGACACTGGTACCAGCGCTCACATCGGTATAGCTGCTCTTTTGGACAGAATTTTACTTAATGCCTTCAGGTTTTTTTATTCTTGAGTGCTATTTACTGCAGTGCCAATGTCTTTGAGTACCCCTAGTCCCACTAGAATTTTAAAATGAGGGCCTAGCTCAATGGAACCAGACAATGAGCTGATATGATAATTACTGATATGAGGTGGGAGAGCTGTAAGACCCACTCAAACATTCAGCAGTACACTGAAGAAAAATAAAAACCCTTTTAGGGAACTATATTTCTGCCTTTGGCCATGCACTGCTCCATTAACTACTGACAGTCCAAAGAGCTGTATTGAAAATATAGCAGAATTCATAAATTAGATCTCTCTCAGTCAGCACACAATGAGAAAAAACTTCAAGTGATGCGTATCTCATCATGTAGAACAGATAACAAAATGATAGCAACATGAGATTTGTTTTGAGTAGCAGTTTAGCAAACAAGTAATACCAGGGAGATCAGGAACAAATTCTTGGTTTATTTGATTTCTGTCTGCTTGAAGAGTTATATGAGTCTGGAGGTGTGCTACTTTGAATCTGGCATTATATGCATAATTATCTACTCATTGGCTCTAGGCCTCCAAGGTAATGGCCCTAACATTCTCGGTCTTTGCTCCAAATAATAATTATTTCCCTAATAATAATTATATTATGCAAAGTGGAGGACTTTTT
Source organism: Phainopepla nitens (assembly GCA_013400175.1). Lineage (NCBI taxonomy): Eukaryota > Metazoa > Chordata > Aves > Passeriformes > Bombycillidae > Phainopepla > Phainopepla nitens. Next base: position 1,378,061 of record VXBQ01008398.1, read on the forward strand.
CTGAAATGAAGTGTTATATCTCCATTTGGTCAAAAGTGCAAAAGATTAAAAGGGTAAAAGGAAATAAAAGTCCTCTAGATATGCAATCTCCTTTTTTACAGTTTCATTTCCCAGGAACATGCATAAAGTCTTTCAAGTGCCCAGCTAAGTCTGGGACGAGCAGAGTGCTTAACTTTCATCTCCATTGAAACTTTATAACCTTTTTTCATTCATATAACTATATTTAATATTCAGTCTTGTCCCCAAATGAATAAATATCAGTTGATATATCTGAATAAATGGCAGGTATGTTCTGCTCATTAACTGAATCGTGCATGTTAGAGACTAGCTAATGAATCTGTCTGAGGACTGTGTCTGCTCAGGATCTCATCAATTCTTTGCATAAAAGACCAGTGTAGGGGTTTCATTAATGTCTCTTTAACTGCTTTTTAATTAGCAATTATGGCACTTTCCTATGATTTTTCAAAAGTTAATACACAAATAATACAAAACATTTTTAGTAAAGAATAATAGTGCTTTAGAATGAAAATTCCCTTGTGCTATAAATATGGTTCTGAGAAATAATTGCCAGCTGGCTTTTTTAATGCTTATTTTCTACAGCAGAGACGATGACAGCTATATTCACTCCAAGGAGACTGAATAAGTACAGAACTCTGCTGAAACTTTTCCTCTCAAACTCTCTTTCCATGCTTGTATTTTTCCTACACACTTTTGGGGTCCATCAGACCACCACAGACAATTATTAATGGATATCATGTGCTTTACTCACAGAGTAGACTTAAAATGCCTGCTACAGATTTGTAGAGCCAATCTGCTGTATACGAAAGGTGATGGAATACAGCTTTAACTGTGACTCAGTTAGCCCTTTGAATTAGTGTGCTCATGAGAGCTGAAAATTAACACAGACACATGTGCAGAGCCTCCTTTGAACATGTGAGCAAGCTTGGCAACTGGTAATTTTAGCCTCTGAAACACAGGGTTGATGGCCTTTACATAATTGGCCCCATGAGACAAACTGCAGAATGTGGCTTTTCCTCTGGGATTAAAGAAAACATCCACCCTGAGAGATTTATCCATAGTAAAAAAAAAACATTAAAGATATATATATATATATCTCCAAGTCCAGACTAAATATTTCCTAATTTATTTTTCTGAAAAATTAGAAAACTTTGGAAATTAATAAAATAATGGAAACAGTAGCCACACTGATGAATTTCAGGAATATTTCCACTTATTTTAGATAGAGTTTTGAACAATCTGATACACAAAGAGATTAATCTGACAGCTTGAATTTCCCTCAATGGTTTCATTAGTTCCTTCATGTTTGCCAGTACATAACCAGAGCTGTATCATGAACAGCAAGGGAAGGAGGTCCCATCAAAACCCACCTTGATGGGACATCTTTACTGGTGAAGCAATAGCAAGAGGCCACGAATGTGCAATGAGCCATAGCTTTTGATTGCTAAAATCCACACTGTTGAGGAGTAGTGCAGTCAATGGCATAACCTTACAGTGTTCCTAAAAATTAGTATGGAAGAAATTGCCACGATCAATGAGGGGAAGAGAATTCTGCCATGTAGACACGTCATGTTGTGTTACTTCCTAAGAGGTTGATGGGATCTGGCCTGTTTCCTTTATTACAATTGTTTGAACTAAAACATTAGAGGAAGTAAAAGTTGTAGCAGACAGAGACATCTTCATTCCAATTGGAGGAAGATGAACCAGTGGTGCCAGCAATGTCTATTAGGAATGATCTGTTTAGTGCCTTACACTCCTATCTTCAGCTTAAGAGATTCAAATTCATGTAATTTGCTTCCCTCAAGATGCCTTAGGTACCATATGGCTTCAGTGACTCCCCTTCCACCCCTTCTGCTTAAATTTGACCTACTGACTAACAAAGGATTCATGGGAACAGAATGGAAATGAAAAAAGGAAAAAAAAAAAAAAGGAAGAAGAAAAAGAAGGAAAAGGAGAGAAAAGTCCCACTCCGTGCAGATGGCCTAATGTAGCCTTTAGGTCAGCAGGAGAGTCCTGAACTCTGGTAAATGTTCCCATCACTGTTTATACATTTTATATTAGGCAGTCATTGGTAAAAGTAAAAATAATTCTGAGAGCAGGAATCTGCAATTCAGTCTTCCTGTCACCTCCTTGATGAATATCTTAGCAACTAGGCTGGTTTATTTTTAAAATGATTCCAATCCCTGACTTAGCTGGAGCAGAATACTTTGTGTGCAGTGTACTCCTGCAATATTCTTCTAGCCAAACAAAGGTAATGAGTCTTTAGTCATTAACCAAACTACTCATATCATATCATGAGGTATTAGCTTCATCAATTCACTTTTCATACGTGTTTCTTTACCAGGCAAATAACCAAAATCAAGGCTCCTTTTATGGTCCCAGACATTTCTTGGAACACCACAGGTGCTATAATAAGTAGAGCTACCTAACTGTTTTAATGGTGGGGACTGTTACAGCACGTTACTAAAGCGAAAAGTTGCTAAACTGTTAAGTTAAGGAAGAAGGAGACATATACCATTAGGAAAAAAAATATTCAAAATATTGGCAATGTTATGAAGAAAAATCTTCCAGTTCACTGTCTGTCCATTAAGATGATGGGCACTTTTGTGCATGCTTTTCATTCTGTTTAAATATTCTTCTGAATATGTCCTTGCATTCAAGCTAAAATGTAAAAAATTTACAGGCAATCTCATTCTACCTGCCAAATGACAGATCACTGAAAAGATGTTCTGATACAGAGTGGCCTCCTTCACCTACCCCTTATATCCAGACCACTTAAGAAATTATGTTCTTCTCCCTGCAATGCCCTTCTTTTAATACCTTTTCTTTTCTTTTCTGTAATGTTCCTCCTTTGTTCATCTTTGGCAGTTCTGAATGCTAATGAGTCCACTTCTGATTTAGCATTTTGTGAGGTCAGTTTGTGAGGAGACTAGAGCAGACATTGTATTTTGAATCCCAGATTAATTAAAGAAATCCTGAACAAGGACTCAAGGTCGCTTATTGGGGTAGAGAAAAAAAAGAAAATATTGGTTCAAAAACTTATGAAAAGCAAATGAAATTAGGGTGAAGGTGTCAAAAATGTTGCAGACAGCTCAGAGATCCTATATCTTAGGAAGACTAATTTCAGTGTTCATTAGTGCTTGCAAGGTATACAAGGATGGCAGTGATAGGGGAGTACCTATGAGCAGACATTTCAAAACACATTGCCCAAATGGATGCTGGTTCAGAAAGACAACCAATTTCTCTGCATTTAATTAATTTTTTTTTTTCTCAATATGGTAATACCTAAAGAAGCCTACGCTTCAGCACAGGAAAAGTATTACCATAGAAATAGAGCTACCATAAAAGCCGTGTATGTGTAAAAATGGACCTTTCTGCATGCACAAGGAAATCTCTGTGCCTTGGCCAAGCTGGGTGGTAAGAAAGGAAAGCATCTGCTTTTGTCCACCTTTTAGTACTATGGCTGAAGATGAATTGCCTGCAGAATATAAGGCAGAGAGAAGCAGAAAGTAACTGTAAGGTCTACAGTGGGTGAAACATCTCTAAAAAAACTTTGTGTCTAGTTGCAACTTTAGAGGCTTTAGAGTTCTGTTTTGTATACTTATTTACTGTGTTCTGGTGAGAATGACCTCACGCTTCAACTAGCATGGCTTGGGAAGTAAATGTTTTGTCTTCTTTACAAGTGGATAAAAAGAGGTATATTCATACAGTGATATAATTCTATCACAGATAACAAAAAAACACCCCCCAAAATACTCCAAATCAACCAATCAATAAAATAAAAAACCTCCTAAACCCCTTTGAAAAAAAGCTAAAAATAAAAAGAGCTTTTGGTTAAAGCTTTAACAAAAACTTTAATTTTTAAGTTTTGAGAAAGAAGTAATATTTTTTCAGGAATTCTGGCTGCAAAAACTTCTTCTGAAGCCCCTGGAGAAAGATTTAGACGCAGGTTACTATTAGATCAACTCAGTCTCTCCCTGGTATCATTCAAAAATGAGGAAACATGTTTCTGTTGTGGCTTTATAAAGACTGATCTCTTAAGAGGAAGAGTTATGCTGGTTGATATTGGTGTTTATGTTGAACAGATCTCCTTTGGACCTAATCCTATGACAAATTTGGAACTCCTTAATATTTCTTCATGTATTTGGAACAAACAAAAAGGACATAAAGAACTTCCTTAAATCATATCTGATAGCATGGACTGCCTGGAGAATCAGAGTAGCTACAAGGGCTGCTGCTTTCCTTTCCTTCAAAGGGAAGTTAGGATTGGTAGTCTCCCAAAACTAAATATTGTGTCCAGCTATGAAACAATAAATCCAGCAATCAAGAAACCCATTCATCAAGTAGAGATCTTACTGAGCACGAGTGCACTTGCTCCACAATCTGTATGTGTCCATACACCCCTCCTGCCCGCAATCAAGGAAACCAAAGAACCAAACACAGGGCACACAAGGCACCATTACACACTGAAGAGACAGACAGGCAATTTCAAACATTGACAGGTGCAGACAGAGCAAAGAGTGGCTCCACCTGGACAGTCAAGTCATATGAACAGGAACCTGTGACTTCTGCATGCATTAGCAAGAGCCTTCACAGCACATTCATGTCTTCATTTCTGAATAAAAACCCTACCTTCAGATCTGCTCCTGTCAAACTGAAGTTGCTCCCACCACTGGGGATTGCTACAGTCATTTTGTTGATTTTATTGATTGTAACTGTCATGGCAAATTTACAATAGTCTCCACCACATTCTCCCAAATTACAAGATCCAAGATCGGTCTTGTGAAACGGATAAATAGATCACTTTACTCCAAATCCCATTTGACTACAAAAAATCAGGAGAACTTCAGTCTGACCTGAGATTTCGCAGGGACACAGAGAAATAGAGACCAATCTTCTTAATTAAAAAAAAAAATAAAACCACAGTTTTGACAAGTTATACATTTCCTTTGATTGAATTTAAAAGGCTTTGGGATGAGTGTTTTGAAAAGAAATAAGAGAGATGGTAAGGAAGCATTCTATTTTATTGGAAAAGACTGTAGTTAAGGTAATAATTGCAGAAATTAAAGGTTCATTTCCTTTGTCTGAAGTGGACACTGAAATTCCCAGTCTTTGTGTAACTGGCAAGGGCTCAGGGTGGGCAGTTCCAGCTGTATCTCTATCAATTGGTGATGGAACTCCAGAAAAAATATTTTCTCATGTTTGTATTCAAAGAAAAAGTCATGGGGTCATCCTCTTTTGCCTTTTGTCAGTGAATATTTCTGTAACTTTTACCTAGCAGTATTTCAAAGAGACCTGTTTTGCTCTGCTGCACAGCCTGATGAAGGGTGGTTAGGGAACCTGTCTCAGAATTTCATAATGATTGTCTATCTGCTTTGCTCAAACCAAACCTACCCAGTGCAGGAACAGTGCTCTAACTACCAGGCAAGAGGTAGAGCTGTCACATCTCCTCTTTAATGAGCATTTAAAATACTCTGTTCTGTGCTTCCAGACAAACAAACTGTCACAGATTGTCATTATAACAATGTAATTAACGTATTTATATGCCAATGTATATATTCAGAAGCTACCTCTCCTACTGAAGAAAAAGGCACTAATCTGCAGTTGCTGCCACTTGAGCTGTAAGGACATTTGCATTAATTTGCATTAACTCTTTTTTCTCACTGATATGTTAATCTCTCGGCTTATAGCACCAAGCATTGTGCTGAGCAGGAACAGTCACACAGTCCTGCCAGGTGGCATGTTTTTAGCCTTACCTATTAGCTTAATAGAGCCCCTTTTTATGTACAGTTAAGATGGATGAAAAATATTAAAAGGCTTGGGATCCCATAATTTCATTCTTCTGATTACTATGGGGAGTTGAGGGCGGCATCTTCTGCAAACTATATGTAAGTACAAATAAGTGGGTGCTAGGACATGCATCAAATACTTCTTCACAACTACAGAATGGTCTCAAGAAAAATCTTGCTGCTCAGTCAGAAGCTGTTCATACACTTTGTTAGTTAGACACACAACAGGACAAATCTCAGCTCAGATCCCTGCCTCGCTTGTTCTTTTCCAATGCAGACTACACATCAACTATCCAGAAGAAAAAGAGCCTTTTCTGGCATGTCTGCATGTCATACTTCAGGGAGTTCCCAGCAACCCAGCAGCCACAGCTCACGGCTGCTGCTTTTTTCTTTTCAGTTTTCATTTTTACTCATTTTCAGGGCATTACAAAACTCACTCATTTTCTTTCAGCAGCTGAACTACTGTAAATGTTATGAAGAGTTTAATAACATATGAAGCATTCTCTCAGAAACCACCAGCCAAGCACTGTATATTACAGACTCCCAGTGTTTTCATCTATAGCACAGAGAAAATTCTCAGGATGATGAAAACTGGACTCATTGGACCTTCCTGTATGTGCTGCGCTATGACAGATTGATTTCAGACATTAAATGGCAAGAAAGAAATCCAAAAAACCTCACGTGAGGTCATATCCTGAGTTTTTGCTGCAGCAAATTCACATCAGCTATAGCTTGAAAGATGGAGGGGAAGCAAAAATTGAGAAAGAAAACCTGAAGAGTGAGCTGCAGTTTTAATTTATATTTATGCAATCCACTTGTGACGGAGATCTAAATGATAACGTAGTTATTTTTCCTTTTCTAGATGCAGTACTGTAAGCAGACTTGTGATGATACTGAGGGCACATCAATAGGTTATCATAAATACTATTTAAGTATTGACGAATTTGGGGTCAAACCTTCAATTCCTGCACCACTTGCACTTCTGCTTACACTTGCTTTTATACCTCACTGTTTAAAACTTTGATCCTCCCTTCTCTCAATTTTAGAGTTTAGTTCAGTGCTACTTTCTGGAGATCCAGCTATCCTGAGATGCATGTAAATTTTACTAAAATCAATGGACTTCTCCATTATCTTTGAATTGCAATATTTTATACTTTTCTTGTAGACAGAGAAATATAATTTTAGCTAAGATCCCACAGGTATTTTTTGGTTTACCAGCTCTTTAAGCATGTCATTAAGAAAGCTTGATTCTCTTTGGAAATAGTCTCAGTAGAGGACCTTTAATCCTCTTTCCCTAAGCAGAGACTATCAGAAATCTCATTGTACTTCCTATCCTATATGTATACCTAGGATCCTAATAATTTAAATATTTATGCAGTTACTGGACAGAATTCTTTAAACACTGACCATAAAAATATGCTCTAGGGAATCCAAAAGAAAGTTATCTAGTATTGATGTTAAGTTAGTTTGGCTGGACTGAAAAAGAAATGGAATCTTCTATCAGAACATACCAAGAACTCAATTCTTTGTTGTAGAAACCTATGCATTCACCTTTTAAAACTCTGATGCTTTTCACAATGCTATACCCACTTCATCTTAAAAATCATTGTCTGCAGTGAAGCAGAATGCTGGAAATTACAGCTGAGAGGGTGAAGAAAGAGGCACCGAATATTTTCAATTGTATTTATTAATCATAGGTTGAAAAAAGGGCTGAGAATTGTTGTCTGCTCAAGGAATATGATGAGATGGGGAGTGAAGTGTCTGTATTCTAAATGTCTGCCTCACAAAAGCTCAGAACTACTCGTGCAAAGGTACAGCTGGCATGTGAAGAAAAGAAGAAAATGGATATTTTTCTACAATAACACACTGAATAAACCCACTCATTCTTCTGACGCAGTGGGAGAGTGGGAGACATTCAGAAGCAAGGTGGACGTGGGACTGTGAACCTGTATTAAAATAGCTGCCATCATTACGTTTTCCTCATGTTTTCTAATTAACACAATTTAAAAAAAATAAATAAATCTGTCAATGCTTTGAGGTACCTTATTATTCACAGTGATTTGTTTATGAAGCTTTTTTTCTCTTGAACTAATTTAGAGTAGGGATGCACTGACGAGGCTGCTTTATTGCTTCATTTTCAGTATATCAGTGTTGAATGTGCAACCCCACAGCTGGGTACAATTCTCAGCAGTTCAGTCACATGAAGAGACTTGGGTATATTGAAAGTCAAAACCAATTCTTGGTTTCTTTTTCAATGTGCATATCTCATTAGTCAAAGAGGAATGTTTAGAAGCAATTAATCAGTGAAATTTACATTACATACACTGCTTATGGTGATTTATAACAATACATAGATGATATAATCCAGACAACAAAGGTTCCAGGCCAAAGAACATATGAAGTACACAGGAGAGCAAGTGAAGACAAACAAAAGAACTTAGTCAGAGGTGAAAAATTCAGTAGAAAAAGGTGTGAATTTTATTTTTTTTTTTACATTAAAAATTATTTCTGAGAAGAATAAATCATGGATCTGAAGTAATGACAAGAACTTAGGAGCTTGCTCAAAGCTAGGAACTGATAAAAAATCCTTTACAATTCTAACAGCTTTGATTTTGGTGGTTTCTCTACAGATTTCAATTACCTTTTCCTTAGGATTGCCAGAATTTTAATTTTCCATCCTTTTTGTTGAAAAATTTTTCCAGGCAGTGAACAAGAGGCAGAGGAATCAAAAGCTGCGCACTTGTCCTTGGCTTTGCTGACTGCCCCTTAGCACATCCCTTCACCCTTCTCACCTGCTCCCACCCTGCTTTTCCTGCCACAGCTGAAAGCTAGCAGGGAGACCAACCAATTCACAGCATCCCGCCCAGGTTTAGTACATTCACATTGGGGCACATGGGAACAAGTGCAATACAAATAACGATGTCCCCTTCTCCCCAGCCAGCAGGGTCTTATCATGTTAAAAACCACTGAGGGTCTTCACCAGGAAGAACATTCATATTAGTTTTTTCTTATTCCCAAAATAAACTAGCTGCATTTGTTTACATCTTAAGGTACTAAAGAGAAGTGTTACTTCTCTAATGTTTCATGTGTATGTAATACCAATAAATGAAACAGATCCACTAAATGCTTTTTTGGGGGATGAGTTGTTTAAAAAAGAAATGCAACTATACTGGTTGTCCAGTTGCAGTAGGAAATGAAACTGCATCTATCATCAGCACAAAAGGAGACAAAAACCTACCTACTCCTGTATTCCCCTGAAAGCATGAGTCACAGACCTATTGAGAACAAAATATGGATGTCAGATGGTAGCCCCTCAGGCTGTCTGGCAACCTGCTTGCTGCTCAGAAAGAGGTAGCAGCTGCTTCATATAAGACTAATAAGGATGATAGAAAAGCCTATGCTGGCTTTCACAGATCCACACCTGAATAAAATAGGCAAGGCAGGCTGTATTTGAACCTAAGGAAAGAAGCAAATCCTAGGGCTTGCTAGAAGTATTGGTGGGTAGCTTTCGTTCATTGAGCATCAATAATGTTTTAGTCCTCTGATTAGTTTTTCTTTTTTTTTTTAATTGAAATTTAAATCCTATAAAAATAGAAATATATAATGCTGTTTTACACTGTCCTACATTATACTTGAGTTCTTATATTGGGAATTTAAAATGAGTTAAGAGAATTCAGCTGCCCACTTTGATAATCCCACTCTGCTCGGTAGGCATCTGGTGCTGGAATGCTGTGAAGAATGGAGGGTCATATGCAGAAATCCACCAAGATACTGCAGGAACTTCAGTATCAAAACCTCTCAGTTACTGAAAGCAAAAGGTCAGAATGTGGATCAAAAGTTCCCTGTTATTCTAGAACAGAGACTTCACGGTTTTCTTTGAATTACTGGAAACAAAAGGGTTTGGGGAGGTTTTTTCCTTTAAAAAAAAAAAAAAAAAAAAAAAAGAGGAGGCTTTCTTGAGCAGATACTTTCAGTTACTGGATCAGTCAGAAATAGTGTCTATAGAAGTACAGGTGAGTGGAGGAGGAGCAAAAGCAAGCTGTGGCTGATAAATGGATTACTCTTAAAGAAAATAACAGTTGTGGGAACATAAAAAATATTTCTAAAAGGTGAACTGATTTCACAAATTAACTTCATTAAAACATAACTGAAAAAAAAGTCATATAAGTCCGAGATTAGAAATAAACAAAAGAAATCATTAATTTTCAAATTTTTTTATATTCAAAATTCTTTTCCTTATTATACTTCTGTTTTCAAGCCTTCTCCTCTCAGGAAAAAAAAAAAGAAAGTTTTATTCCCTGTCAAAAGCAATGTTTTGTTTCAGCTAGAGTGTTTTTTGGTGGTTTTTTTTTTTTTTTAAAAAAAAACCCCTCTTGATTCACAGAAAAGCTAAAATAAATCTTGGGTTGCCCTAAAAGGTGCTTTGTTTTTTGTCATTTTCAGAACTTCTAGGAAAAAAAGAATCCTTTATTCATACAGCTGTAGTGAGGCAGAGGGGGAGAAGTGGGTTGCTGATTAGAGGAAATATGCTGAAGTCTCTCTCAAGAGATGCTGCAGCCAATGTATTTCAAGGTCTAATATGCCATAGCTGTTTCCTTTGTCATTCCTTATAAAACAAAAGAATTTGTTCCTCTTACTTATTTTTGCTTCCCCTGCACACAAGATAGCTGATCTTAAACATGGAGAAGCAACAACAGAGCCTTGTAAATCAAGCACTGGGTGTGTTGGGCCTCCCCTGGCAGAAGCCCTCAGGTGTGTGCAAATAGGGATTCAAGTAGAGACTCGTGCTTGTAGGAAGTTTGTAATTTAGCAGGCTGAAATAAAATGAAGGAGTACCAGATCATCATTTAAATGGTTGGGCATTTCTCACTCCTTCAGAAACCCAAAGGCAAACTGTACCTGGCACAACAGTACTTCTGCTCAGGTACTAGTCTGACACCCAGAGAAGGTCTTTCTTTGAAGAACATTTTCAAATTGAGGTCAGGTCCAAAATATAAGATTCAATCTAGATTAAAAGATGCAACTTGTCATGTTCCTTTCCATGAATTTATTTGCTTTGTGTTACTGGTGACAGGTCTCTCAGCAAAATTTAAATCTGCATAAAGCATGGAATATCTAGAAATAAAAGTTTTAACATTCAAGTAATCTACTGCAAGCTCCTCCTCCTGACCTCTGGGGAGCTGAAACCCTCCCTTCAGCTTTCAGCCTGTAAAGCAGACAGTATTATAGCCTCTTCCATTTTTTTTTCCTTGCTTCCCTATTTGGTATTGGATGTTGTTTGCAGCAGCCACTGTTAGGGAAACTCTTAGACCACCTTCTCCAAAGGGCTCCTTCACTGCCTCAAAAAATGACAACAAATGCCTTTTTCAGGCCCAAATGATGGCTTAAGCTCATTGCAAATGTGTACATTTGAGAATTTAAATAAAAGCAAGCCTCTTGACAGTTCACCCACGGCTGACAGAATCTGCAGAAATTGTTAAAATAATTTTCTAAATCAAGTTATAAAAACATATTCAATGAAACTGTGTCAAAATCTCATAAAAATAGGGGAGTGTCTTAAATGCCAAAAAGTATTCAAATGCTAATGAATATCTTTCACATATAAATGAACAAGACAATTTAGGAAATAAAAATGATCTTCCTCCATGCCCTATTGATTAAGTGCCTGTAACACCTCAGTGAATGGGATACCACCCACTTCTTTGATCAGGCTTTTTACTCATTATAGATATCCTGAAATATCTTTCAAGCATCAACATGTGTGTTTCAAATATGCAAGAGCTGTGATGGCTGAAGGGCAAGCTTGTTATCTATTCAGATAAGGAACAGCCATTATATTAAATCCTGGAAGAAATTCAGCATTGTCATCCAAGTGATATGACATACATTTCTTTTATAAAAAGCTTTCAACACCTCTCTAAATCAGTTAATGAAGAAGTGAAAAATGTCTGACAAATTATAGTGATAGCACAAAAGTAAAAAATATGTCATCCTTGATTTGAAATATCTGTAAAATATTATTCACATTAATACTTGTTTTAGGAACTTTCATGTGTTCCTGTTTTCATCCTGGTTATTGTACCTGAGTAGAGGGTCTTTTCCTTCCAATTCCCTTTCTGGGAAAACAGGGAGACTGGGAAACTCTCCTGCAGGTTTTATGAAAGGAAATTCTCCTGAGGTTTCATGGAAGAAAAGATTCATCCAGAAGTTGGTTCCAAAACCATTATTGAAAAAAACTCTACAAACACCAGAACTTCCAGTCTCCAAAACACCAGGTTTTTCTGTAAATGACTGTGCTTGGATATGCATATGCTTCAATGATAAAGCCATTTTCTCAAGGCCAATTTAGTGTGTACATGTCTTTCCAGTCCAAACTTTGCTGGCTCTCAGGCTATAACACATGGTAGCTGGTTTGGAGGGACAAGACACAGCTCTACAGAGCTCTCCATCTCTCCAACAGAATGCTTTTATTGATAGAAATGGAAAATCCAGGGTCCAGCTCAACACTGAAGCACTACTGTCCTGCAAACTCTCACTTGTGTTTCTGTGTGGTAAAACATGCAGCACACAGAGCATTTTCTCAGATACTGTTGAAAAATGTTCCTCTGCAAAGAGCCGGATGGGGATTGCTGCCAGACACCTCAATATTATCAACTGTTCACCCCTCTCTTCAGAGATACATGTTGTCTGGGCTCTGCAGTTCTGTTCTCTCATCTCATGGAAATGCCAGAACTTCCCTTTCTTGCAAGGAGACAAACTGAAAATTATAAAATCAGAAAGGTGAAACATACAAGTTTTATTTAAACATTTAAACATTTGGATTGCCACTTAGGTGGAGTCATATTATACCCAGGAATTAATTGATTCAGCTGTAACGATAATGTAAGTGCCAGATCACAGGCCGTGACTAAAAAACTGGATGGCCATAGAATCCTTACAATAAAGCTGATTTTTTTTCTTTCTCATTTGAAGATTAAAAAGAAATTCAATCTTTTACTCCTCTAAAAACAAAATTTCATCTGCTTACTGTCATATTTCCAAAAGTACTTCGAGCCCATCTAAAATTTATGCTATAGGAGACCTGAATTTAAAAAAAAACAATAAATGTCTAATTCTCAAAACTTGCAGCTTCAGATAGGCCAAATATTGATAGGTATCTGCACACAACTTATGTCTTCAACTCTGATATATAAATTTGCACTTCTAATTTTTAAAATATTTTCTATTCAACATCCACAAAATTAATAGGGTTGCTTATCCAATATAAATTTTATACTTTGAAATAAAACAAGAGTTGAAATTTTCATAGTTTTATAGGATTTTTTTGTAAAGAAAATATTTTTATTTCAGTTTGGTAAAATAAAAATATGTCTCAATGTTTCTCAGCACAGCTGGTGGATCAAAGCTAAATGACCTAAACCATTTTGTGACCAAATGTGCATCTGACTAGTAGATTTCTTCTTCTCTAAATTTTTTTTGTAGACAAAACAGAGGCAGGTATTTTGGTTGCTCAGTTAATCACAGAACCACAGAATATGCTGAGTTGGAAGGGACCTACAAGGACCATCTTGTCCAGCTCCTGGGCCTGCACAGCTCCATCCCCAAGAACTCTAGCCTGTGCCTCGGAGCATTGCCCAACTCTTCTTGAACTGTCAGGCTGGTGCTCTGAACACGTTCCCAGGGAACCTGTTCTGCTGCCCAAGCAACAACTGGTTGAAAAACCTTTTCCTGATATCCAGCCTAAACTTCTGGCGATTCCCTGTGGTCCTTGTTTTGATTCTTTTGGTTTGAGGGTACTGTTTTCAACATAAAGATATGAATGTATATATTGAGACGTGGTCCTGTATACAAAAGGCATCTTTTTTAATGCTGGGTCAGTGAAGGAAAGTGACCCATCAGGGATTATGCAGTTCTGCTGCAGAGCAATTCAAAACTCCCAGGTAATATCAGAAGGAGCCATATTTATCAATACAAATCAAACTCTTTCAGAAATGTGTGACCAGGCACAACAATACCCCTGCTCCACAAGAAAGTTTGGAAGGGGGTGGCTTTCTATGGCTTTCATCTCTGATGTCTTGTTCCACTAAAGCCCAGGATTTATGTGATTGTGAAAAAACAAAGCTTTCCTGTGTCATCCACAAGTTAATTAATTAATTAATTAATTTTCTGTACAGTCAAAATCTTCATTTTTTGAACTCCATCCTATAAAATAGACCAAATGTAGAACACAAAAACCCATGAAGATCATCAATTATGAATTTCCAGCCAACAAAACCCACTGTGACCATTGTATAAGACAGCTGGCTTACATACATAACTAACATACCAGCATAACACAGTACATCATACACAGAAATTATGGCAGCAGGTATCAGTGAGGAGTGAAGTTACTTTTCAGCATTAAGTATGTACAGCTCTGTCTAGACATCCTCCTCCATCTGCCTAATGTTTTTCTCCTGTTACAGGTTCTGCAATCTATCTATTTGAATATCCTCAATATTATACAAGTTGCATTTAATAGTCAGAACTATAAAATCAAACTTTTAGAAATGGAAACTGTTTGTCAAACAATTTTTTCCAACATCCTTATTTCTGCTGTTGTTCTATGTAATTTAAAGATTAATTCTTTACAATTTAGCCTTTTTTTACCTGCTTTTGCAAAAGAAGCCTGTATTTCTGAATGTTGAAAAATACAAAGAGAACACCTTTTTATTTCTGAAGCCCAAACATCTGAATCTCAGCAATAATTAATACATGGAAGTGTATATAACGCAAAGATCATTATCACAAGATCTAAAGTGAGAGAACATATGCTGGTAAGTCAAATTGCACAGAAATAGTATGAATAACAACACTAAGTCATTAGGTAAACAGGGAGGAAAGGAAGGTAACATTGCATGAAATAACTGGTGACAGGATAGCATTTGTGAGCTGAGTTTATGTCTAATGATGTTTCTTTTCTATGGGGCAACCAAGGGTAACATATGATGCCGGTGATGTGGACATAATTTGGGCGCACTTTTCTAATTAAGTAAAATGCCCTTCAAAGCAATGGTGAGAAGGTCACAAAAGTCAAGTGATGCTCTTTAGATTCAGATTTAGAGTTCAGGACAATCCAAGGCACAGAGAAGGTGAATTTGTTGTCCTCCCCATCACCCCACCCTTGGATGCTTGCTGTACCCAAGCAAATGGCCCACAGGACTACAAAGAGGCAGCTCATTAAACCACTGCTGTACTCACCAGGACAGCCAAGATCACACAGTCATAGCAGCATGCTGCAGACTGATATTGTAATTGACAGAGCTGCCCTAACACAAGTGCATTGCTCCAGGATTCTGGACACATTGGATTTGGGGAACTCAGGAGCTGGGCAATGCATTGCTGAAGTATAGGATGACATTACAGTGAAAGGATTCTGAAGCATTAGAATATATCAAACACTTTGGATAGTAATGCTCTCAAATTTTAATCTGGCACTCGGTCAACTATGACTGCCAGCTCTGAGAAGGAGGAGGGGAAGGACTGATATCAGTAGAAAGGGTGCTGCTTAGAATTGTTTCTTGAGAGATAGAAATAGCATGAAACTGATGAGAGCAGCTCCAGGGAGAAATAACATTCCCTAGTGGAATCTACCAGAAATAGCCTGTACAGTAGTTTCACCATGTCACAGAGTGAATGGTGACAGTGCACAGAGGGCATTTCTATGCAGAAAATCACTGAGAAGCAGTAGGAGCAGGAAACATGTTACAAGATCAACATGACAAAGTGAGCAATTAGGCTTTCGTGGAACCAAGGACAGAATTTTTCTGCACTCTGTCATCAGCTCTCAGGGCTAAGGCTGATGCTTATGACCTTACAGAGGCTGATCACAACAGGCCATGCTGGGTCGGGACCTATTGAGTTGCCTTCTTTCAGTGGAAGTGATGGAGTTCATTCCGAGTGTAGCTACTCCGAGGCATTAAACAAATAAAACATAGTATGCATTAAAATAACATTATTAAGGTTACAAAGGTTACAGAGTCAAGCATTCAAAAGCTACTCTGCAGCCTAATTCAGTCCCCATTGTGTGTTTTCTTCATCTTCCCATGACTCTCCCTAATACTTCTAGACCATAAATTTGCCTTATAGCAAATTTTGTTCACTCTAGCACAACAGTGGGCAAGAGCTTGTAAAAAACTATTACATGTACAGTATGGAAGAGCTTATACAGGAACTATCTGTTCACCATTTTTTGATCTTCATGGTTCAATATATGGTCCCAGGATATATTTGCTGAACAATATGCAAACTGCTCAGACTTAATCCCTGTCTTTTTGACTCAGACTAGTGTATGAGTACTATAGGTGTTTCAGTGAGGCACCCAAATTTGGAGGTTATGCTCTCCATGGCAACAGAAAAACTAACTCCAGCTACAGAGAGATAGAAGTAGTAACTTGCCATTTAGTTCTGAACCCAGAAAGCCTCCTCAGTAAAGAGACAAATAAACAGGGGGAAAAAATTGCGTTAACCTCAATCAAAAAATCTGAAATCACTGAGAAATAAGCCTACTACCACTCAAATGAGCACTGGTATATTCCCTTCCCTGTTAAGCTTTATTTTTGCCTCAACTAGCACAAATATAAATGTTGCTGTATGTTTACTGCTTAAGGAAACTCCATTATAAGCCAGTAAACAAGCTAGACATTACCATAGTTATAACTTAATTGCATCCTCTGGGAAGGGAACTGTCATCAGGTCAGGTTTTCTGAAATCACAGAATTAACAAATTTCTATCATTAAGACTTTCTTAAAACAACCAGTGTTTGAACAAAAAATACATTGGCAAAAGCAACAGGCACTGGTGAAAGCAGCCATGAACATTCACTAAATCAGCATGTGATTTTCCTACATGTGGCTGAGTTCCTGAATGGGCTTTTTGTCAGAGGTTTTATACCACTTTTTCTGACATTCTTGGGTCAAGTCTCATTCTTTTCTACAAAAAAAGATTTCCAAGGTTGAACTGTGGCCAGCTGGACACTGCTGAATTCTTACCTCAGGCCTCATGGTATGTTTGGGAACAAGTCTAGTAGCTCTGGTAACCAAAATGGCCTTAAATTTTGTATAGACCATGAACCCAAATAAACATTAGCTGAGAATAACTTACAGGCAGAAATAATTGGTCACAATAATTTTGTAACCCAACAAAAAAACAAAACCACAGGAAAACCAAAAGCCAAAAGAGAGGACATGTTAATGGTTGTAAGTCAAAGCATCTTTGTCAAAAGATTTTACTGAATATCTACTTAAACGATTTTTTCTTCTGATTTATAATATTGTGATATCATCCCTCTGGAAGAGCAGAGCTTGGAAATTTATGCCCTAGGACCTTTATTTAAAGGAGCTTTTGCCTTCTTCCAGTGTAATGAAAGGCTCCAGGAATTAGGCATCTATTTTTAGCACTATGAAAGCAGATAATTAACCTCAAGAAGTTCAACAAGGCCAAATGCAAGGTGCTGCACGTGGGTCAGGGCAATTCCCAATAGCAATACACACAGGGGGATGAAGGGATAGAGAGCAGTCCTGGGGAGAAGGGCTTGGGCACTGGGGGATGAAGAGCTGGACGTGAGCCAGCCATGGGCACTCACAGAAAGCCAAACGTGTCCTGGGCTGCATCACAAGAAGTGTGGACAGCAGGGTGAGGGACGGGATTCTGCCCCTCTACTCTGCTCTGGTGAGACCCCAGTTGGAGTGCTACATCCAGCTCTGAGTCACCAGTACAGGAAGACATGGACACGTTAGAGTATGTGCACAGGGGGATCGTGGAGGTGATCACAGGGCTGGAACACCTCCTGTGAAAACAGGCTGAGAGAGCTGGGACTGTTGAGCCTGGGGAAGAGAAGGGCCTGGGAAGAGAAGGCTCTAGCCTTTCAGTACCTGAGGGGGGCTTATAAGAAAAATGAGGACAGATTTTTAGCAGGGCCTGTAGTGATGATTTTAAAGTGAAAAATGGTAGAGTTCTATCGGACATAAGGAAAGAATTATCTACTATGAGGGTAGCAATACACTGTCACAGGCTTCCCAGAGAGGCAGTAGATGCCCCAACTCTGGAATTGTATGAGGCTAGATTGAATGGACCTTTGGGCAGCCAGATTAAGTGGGAGGTGCCCTTCACATGGCAGGGATGTTGGACTAGATGATCTTTAAATGCTCCTTCCAACCCAAATTATTTTTATGACTATTATTAATAACTACATTGTTCAGCATATCAAATCTTTATCTCTGTACATACAGCACTCTGTGGTCTTCTTAATGAGCTTTTTTCTTACAGGTAACAAACTTTGCCTATTCTATCATATTTAGAAACATCTAATTTTTATTTCAGTTTTTATTAGGATTTATTTTTTTGTGGGTTAGTACCTCTCAGATTTATGTGGTGACCACTGAGGGAGATATTGCACTGCTCCCTCCACACCTTTCTTATCTGGGTCAGCCATGGTCTTTAGGACCTCAGCCTTGGCCCCCAGCTGCCATTAGGGTTAGGGTTCAGAGTTCCACAAGTTTATGGAGTTCCAGGGACACCAGGGCTGAAAAAGTCATGCCAAGGGCAATGTGGCATTTGCCACACATTCCTAATCTGGCCCACCCAGAATGCTGGGGACCTCAGTCTCAACATTTAAGTACCCTTAGGATTGGGGTTCAGAGGCATACTGCTTTAAAAATTAAGGAAAAAATATGTCAAATACAATAAACTCCAAAACTGATGAATGTTTTATGGGATTCCACTAAATAAAATGTCTTTTGCTTGTGAGACAAAACATTTTTATGATTATTTGGTTATGCCTATACAAATTTTCCCTCATATTATTCTTTATTTTTCCTTTGGGAAATTGACTCAAGCTGTCAAAAAAATAATACTTTCAGTGTAGAAGGAAATAAGAGAAATAAAGCAGAAAAAAAAAAGGAAGCAACAAGGAAAAACAAAACATTAGATGCTCACTTGCTTTCATGGCACTGAAGCTGTGTATATTACAGGTTATTTTTCAGTCCTTCTTGGTCCACTTTCCTCCTTTGGCCTTGATGTTGGCAAAACCCACAAATTTCCAAAGTCCTCTTCCACGAACGCCATGATGGGCTTCTCCACCACCTCCAACCCTGCCAGCAGCAGCAGCAGAAGGAGTGTGCACAGACGTCCCTCAATTCTTTTCATAGGTGTCCTGCCCTGAAGACTTAATATCACAAAGAAGTTCCAGTCTGAACAACACCACACCTTTTATTTGGGTGAAAATCTGTAGTAACAGCTTTTGCAGCTTGACGGAAAAGTGATGTATGTCTGTATTTTTTGTTGTTGATGGCAATGGTTAGTTTTCTTTTTATTCTGATCATTTTTTCTTCCTTTGACTTCAGGATCTTGAGTTTATTGGGTGTGTTCTTCCGCCTGCAGAGGGCTAGAGGTAGATTCATTTCTTCCACAGATTGCCATGGAAGGTCATTTCAGGGAAAGAGTTGAAGGAACACTGGACTTGGGAGGTTCACTGACAGAGAACTCATTAGATGAGGTAAAACTGAAAAATGCCCAAGCTATGCAATCAAATTAAGGTTTTTTAAAATGTTTCATTTAAATAAAGATATCTAGTTAATTTTGTAGTTATGTAAGACTTGTGCAAAATCATTCAGATTTTACATCCGCTCTTTTAAAAATAGAGCATGGAGTGGAGTATTGAAATTAAATGTTACACATATTCCAAAAGATATTCCTTCATTTTTTTTTCAGCAAAATGTTCAAAGCACTTAGAAAATTTAATCCAATTGTGATAACTGCTTCAGAACTGCATTTGCATTTATTACCAGTGTTAACATTTTAGATGTAAAATCAAACCACTGTTTAGCTGGCTCAAACTTACTGATTTATTTATGTGGAACATTTAGAAGAATTAGGATTTCATGCCTACCTGGAACAAAACCGGATACGAAAACCCTTTCTGAAAGGAAATATCTATGTCCTTTCCTCATTGTTTTTTCTAAGCAGGGACCTTGCTCTGACAAGGGCTGAGTTACTAACAGTTTTTAACTCATGATGTGTTAACGGCAAGCATGCAGTTCCTCTCTGGCCACCAAATTCTCAGAAAGCAAAAAAAAAGCAAAAAAAAAAATCCTTATCTGGGTTTGCATAAATTCAAATATCAGCTTTAAATAGAGATTGTATCTGATATCACCGAGTTTAACATTCTAACTTCACTCTAAAAATGAAACAGTTTATGGCTGATTTTAAAGCAACTTTTGCTTACACGGCCCAGGAGCTGACTCAGCCTTCGAGTGCACCAAACAACTGTCTTGCCTCAAAATAGCAGTAATGGTAATTTAACTATTTGGAAGTCAAATTTTTGAATTATTTTGGTAGAAGAAATCAGGATAAAGGGGCTAAACAACTAATCTTGGAGACATTTTTGTCCTGTCAAGAACCAGTTTGAAGAGGTGGTTTACAGTATCTCTCTTGTTTTCAGGCAAGTATCAGAAGTTAGTAAGAGCAAACAAGGGTTTGGTTGCTCTGTGTTGGATCTAAGGGGGAATGGGATTTCTAGGTTTTATAGGCTCAATACAAGCTAGAATATTCGAAGAAGAAAGTTTCAGAGCTTTTTTTTTGTAGTTAAATGAACTGAATGTTGAGTCACTGCTATAATTAAATAATTAGGATAAAAGAGATAAAGAAATTTAAGAGATTTATGCTTGTATCAGTCCAGGAAGTAATAGCCTGTTCCAGTCTTATGTTTGTAAATTTTAAGGCTGCTATATATGATGATGACAGAGAATCTTGCAACAGAGTCACTTTTTTGAGTAAGAAATGATATTTCAACTGCTTTGGTGCAAAGTTTGGCTAAAAAAGAAGAAAAGAAAAAAAAAGAAAATAATAATAAAATTCATTATATCAAGATGCCTAAAAATATAATGCAGAAAAAGGAGGAAGGTATGTGAAAAAACAGAGAGGAACTAAAAGGGTGAACTAGCACAGTGAAAAAGAGCATAAGCATAGAAACTGAAGGGTAGTCAGGGAACAGCAAATGCAAAATCTGAAAGAGAAATGATGCTTAATTTCTACAGCCTGGACAGGCTTAGCAAAGTAATCTGTTAGTGAAGAATGATGTTAGTGGTGTTGAGGGAAATGCAGAAATAAAAATTAAGTGAGAAACTGGTCTGGGCAAAGGGGCATTGCTATTTCTGGTTCATGAGCTGGTAACAAATGTTTCTTTTTTGCCCTCATAGACTCTCATTGCTCTGATGGTCTTGATTTTCCTCTTCACACATAACCATGGCTTATTTGTGCCTGTTTATCCTTGTACCAGCATTATTTATTAGCTAAAATGTGTCTTCTCTTTTTTCTGTCTGCTCTTAAAATTCCAGAGGGTGAGCACACTCCTTATCTGCCCCCAGCTTGTAAAAGCAAAGTACATTTAGTCCCAGGAACCCTGCTTAGCCCGTGTTCCATTCTGAATTTATTTGTGTCACATGGTTGGCCGTAAGGGTATTCCACAATCAGGATGGACTCACAGGCTATATATGCATGGGAATGTAAGAAGTGAGGTTGAAAATCACAGTTTTTCACACTCAGCCCAAAGTCAAGTGCTTTACAGGATCACAGAATCATTTAAGTTGGAAAAGACTTCTAAGATCATTCAGTCCAGCTATCAGTGTAGCACCACCAAATTCACCACTAAACCATGTCCCTGAGTGCCACATTCACAATTTTTTTTAACAATTCCAAGAATGGCAATTTCACCCCCTCCCTGATCATCCTTTCAGTGAAGAAATTTTTCCTCATATTTAATCGAAATCTCCCCTGAAGGAAACAATACAGAGGAACAGAAACCAAAAATATAAAAACAATACAGGGGAACATAACCAGATTACAGGATCATATTTGGTTGTCTTGTATCTACATCACATTAATGAATCATAGTCATTGTGTAAACAACCAACATGAGTAGCAAGTTATTTTTTCCTATTAGTCCCTAAAGTCATAATTTTCTTCTTACTCTATCATTATCATTATCATTCATCTTTTTCATCCCAGATGATGTTTAACCCTCCCCTATTTTGGCAATTCCTTTGTGTCATCATTAGATTTTAACAGATCAACCACATACCACGAGCCAATATTACTAACGAAAATTTTAGATGAAATAAGTCTCTAATCTAGTTTTCAAGACAACTGTCTAATCAACAGTTTGCTTCAACATTTCACTTTTTTTTCTTTTAAGTCTATTCCTTACTCAATTTAAAATTCTTGTGCTAATCCCTGACTTCTCTATTTATCTAATAATTTTGGAATTATTAGCTAGATAATAATTGTGGAACTGTGAAATTGTATCAGGTGCTTTGTAAAAGTCTAAGTAGATTAGATGTATTTCATTTCCTTTATCCAGAAAATCAAAGTAAAATAGAATCTTAATCCAGCATGATCAAGTAAGCCATTTTAAATCCATGTTGTACTTTATCACTTTTTTCTGTCTTAAATTTCCTTCAAAATCTAGAATCTATAGAAATGAGGCCAGAAATACAAAAGAAAAATGGTTTATTGTTTAAGAGCTGTGTTGTAACTGTGACACAATCATAGCTCTATTATCTTTTTCCTTAACCATATATGCCTCTATTTCTCTCCTTTATGAAAGTAGTGAAACTTCTGGTGCTTGTTTTAAATCAGTGATATTTTTGGCAACTGTTACTTTATTTTTAAACTTTTTGACCTCAGCAATGCTGGTTTTCTCTGAGCATGTTTTGCTAACTTCTAGCATCTCATTTTGTACAGCAGAATTGAGAAGAAATTCATCAATCATCTCCAGATGGCAGGGAACTCCAAGCCACAGGATGACTTTCTGGATTATTTGCATCTTCATCTGCTGTGCTACATACAAACAGAAGAAAACTTTGGTTTTGGGGAGCTGGACCTTTAGTGTACATAAGGCTGAAGCTGTATTTCTAGACCCATTCTCATCTCTGGATAAAGAGGTACAAAATATCTTGTGACCATTAAATACCAGGAATGGTATTGAATGAGAATACTATCTAAGAAATGAAGTGGCCCCTTCATTTGCTTATGCTTACTAGAATTATCGGACAACGATACAATCTCTTGTTTCCTCTTGCAAACTCTTTGGTCTCATGTCTCCTCCCCAAACTCCCACAGAGGTTTACCTTCTTCCCATAAACCCTGTCTCCAAAACTTAACCTCTTTTGAATTATCCCATTCTTCTTGCCACACCAAAATATCCTTCCTACTTTCTGTTTAATTTTCCTTATTTATACTCTCATAAGTTCTTTCAGTTGCTAAGAAGCCACTTTACTTCTACATCAAAACATGTTTCCTGTTAGATTGAAAAGCCTGAGGCAGGGCCACTCTTCTCACCTGACCACAGAGTACTAAGATGTGCTTCACTTTCTAGTGCAACAGATGAAACAACAGAAGAAAAAAAAGAAAGTATGTATAGTAAGAAAAAGCATTCTTCACATCATTAACATTTAGAAAAATCAGTCATGAGTAACTATGATGAGGAAATAATTAAATAAGTTTGTATAACAAGTAATAGACTTGATCTCGCTCCAGCACAGAGGCAATTTCACTTTTTGCAAAACATGTTAGTAAATCACTGTCTCCTAAAACAGCAATTCTGCAACAAATATGAAGAGGATGCTGAAAGGCACTATCACAGGATCCAGTGAAATGCCATCTTATCCCACAGGTGGAAAGAGGGTGATGACACTCTCCTAAATGCTGGATAAATCATAATCTTCATACCCACAGTTTTCAGAGAGAAGGTTCCATGTAAGAAATAATAAAATATCATTTGTTGGTTTAATATAGTAAACATTCTGATATCACAAACTTACTGCTGATGGTTGCTTCCACAGATTTTTGGGCAATATGTGCCAATTTTCACTCTGCAAAGATATATTGTGCTACATCCATCCTCTAGCACTCTGCTCCTCAATACTTATGCCATCTCCTAGCTGGTTTGGATGTGTGAGGTGAAATATTAATCTTTAAAGCTGCTGTCCTGGAAGTAGCTTTCAATCAAATAAACATACATCACACAATCACCTTACTTTCTCTCTGAAACACAAATTCTCTATTACTCATTTAACAATAGAGTCATTACAAAAAAAGCTCAATTTTTTTTTCCCTGTTAAGCAGATTTTTCTAAATGAAACCATATTAGAAAATGAGATGAAACATGAAAAGGATTGGTGATATTTTAGCAACACTGAGTATTACAATAATGAGCTTTCATTTTTTCACCTTTACCATCACAGCCTTGGTATTTAGGCATCAGAGTTGAATAACTGTAGATTGTATTGG
This sequence comes from Phainopepla nitens, assembly GCA_013400175.1. Taxonomy (NCBI): domain Eukaryota; kingdom Metazoa; phylum Chordata; class Aves; order Passeriformes; family Bombycillidae; genus Phainopepla; species Phainopepla nitens. The sequence goes on from VXBQ01008398.1 coordinate 1,402,196, forward strand.
AATGAAACTATAGCTTAGAATTTCTGGATTGCCAAAGTTTTGCAAAGCAAGCGATGGGAAGAATTTTTTTAAAATTTATTTTTTACTGGTTATACATATTCTTCATTCCTTTTGGTTGCTTAGAAAAAAATAAACCAGATTTTTTTTTTAATACAAAATGTTCTTTGCAAAAAATTCTACATTTCTGGGTATTTTGTAAGCATTTTGTTTGAAACATTGTAGATTTTTCCAGTTAAAGAGAAAAATAGCTACTAAACAGATGCACTAGCTATTTCAAAATAATCCCTCCTGCTACACCAACAGAAAACTGCACTGTTGATTGCCACTGCTTAATATTGTTTCCCACACATTTAGAAAGCCATGATTTTCAGAGTGAAATATCCAGGACAGTTCACTGAAATGAGGCTTGGCATCCAGATTGCCTGCCTGGCTGTAATCACCCTTAGAGTTATTGAGCTTGTAAATCACATATCAAAACATGGGAACACATCAATTAATGTTCTACTGGAAACAAATCAAGGACAATCCTACAGTGTGACATTCTGCCAGTTTTTATTTTCAACAGACATGGGGAAGAAGCTGAAATGTTTGGTCACAGCCTCTATTTACCCAATCTGTCTTATATACCATTGCATAATGCTATCAAATATTAATATGCAAATTGCCTCTCAAATAAAAGCCATGCTTTCCCTGTTGACTTTCAGCACAGCTTCTGTTACAAATGAAAATACTTATCACTTATATTCCTTTTTCATCTTCAAAACTCCTTCAGTATATTTTAATTAACCCTTTTCCTTTCAATTTTCTGACCCTGCATTAGGTTTTCTGACTCCTTTACCCCTGTGTTCTCAAGGTTATGTCCTCCACTTGATGTCTCCCAAAGACTTCTCATGTTTTCAAAAAATAATCTTCCTCTCATCTCTTTTTACGCCTAGAAAACAGACCTCAGGAGACTGGCCAGAAGAAAGGCCTAGCCAAGGGCAAAGGAAGTTTCCAAAGCGAAAAAGAAATAAAGGAACTCTATTTCCAGGGACTACTGATCGAGTCTAGCACAGCTGCTGCTTTTTCTTAGCAGGCACCTCAGTCTGGGCTCAGTCAATCTCTGGAGGTGCGGCGGTGGCTCCCCTGCAGCACACCGTGCTGCTGTGGCTCAGCTGGCCTCAAGGACACTGTGCCTGGGCAGCCAGCCCAAGGTAGCAGATGAGGAAATAGCAGCAGCCTCTTGTGGAGAGCAACCTCTCCTCAAAGAGGATTTCTGCTGCAAAGTGTCGCGTGGGAGGCAGAACACGCTTGGGTCCTACGAGAATTTCCCATCTAACAGGGAAAACATTGATCTGTGTTGTAAAAGGAAAACTCTCAGTCCAGATTTATCCTCTTAGACATTGAGATCCCTCTCTTTTTCATTGCTCTATTTTAATGTTTAATTAATTTATTATACCCTGAGTTATTTTTATTTACTGTGTGTTTTATGTAGATGTTTTGATGACAATTTCAAACACCGGGCTACTAATGCATACACCAGCTGAGGTGCTGAGTACCCTTCTGAGGATCAGTCACGAAATGGGCATCACTCTGACCTACTTAAACTGTAAAACCAGTTTCATCAGTGCATGGGACAAATGCTTATCTGCCTCAAAATGTTATATTTCACTCCCACAGGACAGACGGGTGCACATGGGACTTGGCAATGAGCTTCCATAGAAAAGACAAATTCTTGTGGTACTCCTGGAGTCAGTCATCTGCATTTCAAAGCAGACAAAAGGTTTTCTGTACTCAAGAGAGGGAGAACTGGACACTTAAAATCATGTTTTCTATCATAGCTATTGATGGAAATAAGCTCAGATAGTTAAATTTTTCATATGAGTTTATTTAAGAGTTAGAATATGATAAATGCTACACATTAAAAGGAAATATTTCTGTTATTTCAGTGTACCATCTTGAAATATCAAAATAAATCTTACTTTTTTCACGCTGATAGTTTCAAGAGACAATAATTTTTAATTTATCAGTAATTTTATTAAAAATATTTATTTTCAATTTATTTTCAGATATGTGTAGGGAGTAAATATTAAACTATCCACATCTCCAGTTACCAGGACATTCTACCTGTTTTTAGAATACTTCTTAACCAACAGCATGTGTTGAATGAAGACAGAACTTAGAGATGACTCAGATACTTGATGTGTTAGCTGATACACTACATGCTTTGCTCTGTTCTTGTAAATATGCTGGGCAGTGGATGTAAAAACCTGTATTTCAAATGCAGGACACATAGTTGGAGTTAATTTCTAATTCACATACGATATTAAATTTATCACGAAATTTAACACACATAGCGATGTCCTTTTAGTCCTAAGCCAGAAGCGCTGGTAGTGTGTTTGTATCTAGTAAATCTGTGATGCTGGACACACACATAGATCTGTCTTTGCTTGCACTGCATGCATTCTGACTTCACTGGACTTTCTAGATTGTGCCAAAAAATCACTAACTTAAAAGGATCAAGTGAGAGAACATTATTAACTTAAGTAATTGATCATTTAAGTAGCTTGATATCTTCTGAAAACATTCATGTTCATCCGTGTCATTACTTTTTGTTTGTCTTGCACTTCTTGGACTGCTTAAGGTTTGGATATTTATACATATACACATATATATATATATTATAGGTGTATATATAGTCAGATTGCCTTTGTCCTCCTTTTAGGGAAAAAAACACAACAAACAAAGCAACTACTCAACTTAGTTCCCTTCACACCCTCTTTAAAAAAAACCCATAGTTACTATGGAAACAGCTATTAAACAGAGAGTAGCAGTAATTAATAACATCTGCAAGTGCAATATGAAATCTGCAACACAATTAATTCCAGTATTTGGAGTGGTTTGTGCAGAGCTGCCCTTTGTTGTTTTGCATGGAATGGCAGACTGTACAGAGCCAATTATAACAAGGGGGCTTAACATTACCATAGTGATATATTATGGCTTTTAAAATAGTTTGGAATGTTGAGACATTAACCCATATAAATAAATTACATCATTATTATATAGTTTAATGACACATGACTCCAGAAAGAATTAGATCCATATAGATACTATGGGCAAATGCAAAAATTTTACTTTATCCTTTCAAATACAACAACACAAAAATCTCACTTGCTGCTGAAATGAGAACAGAAGCTTGAAATGTAACTTTTAAATCCATTCCTTCATTTGAATTATAGAGACATGGGCAGATCAGATGTGGAAGTTTACCTACAGATGCTTTTATCTTTCAACTTTTCACTTTAAAAGTCAAATAGGAATTTTTTAAGAACAGCCAATTAAAGATTTTTAATAAATCATGAAAGAGATGAGAGAACTTATCTGTCTTCAGGCTTTATTGAAGAAGGAATATTATAAATATTTATTTGTTATTTTATTATTTCTTAAGGCTACTTGGCATAAAGTCTACCATCTATCCCACTAGTTTCTCTCATTAGAAACTATGAGCATACAGAAGATTCAAATTTTCCTTAAACCATTTTTGCAGCTGGTGTAAAATGTGTAGCAGAAGTTGTGTCATCAGATGGAGGTGTATTGTGTTGTACAGGAGGGAGCTCTGCCTTCCCCCTCAAAGCAAGTGTTGGCTCTTGTGCTCCTGAGGCAGGAGCTCCGTGGCCTCTGCTGCCTGAGCTGATCATCTCTGCTTAGGGACAAAGCCCATCAGATGGGGCCTGACCCAGCACATGGCAAATCCTGTCAGCCTCAGCTCTGCTCCCCTGGCATAATGAAGACTTGACTTCTTTTTGCCATTCTTTTTGCCATCTTTTAAAACTAAGTGGACAAGTGCACATCAGTACGTGTAGACCACACATCTCTTAGTGAGCTCATTTCTCTTTTTCCTCTGTGTTACCTCTCCTACTTACCAGCATCTCTTCCTTATTGGCACACAGTTTTTCTTCCCTTTACTGTCTTCTCTTACTAATGAATTTTTTCCTCTTCATATTCCTGTTTTCCTGAGTAATTTTACTTTTCCTCACCTATTTCCTTTTAAAAATTTTATTTTCCTTGTACAACATGCGGAGAAGACAATATGCATGTCTTTATTTCCACATGCATTGCCTTCTTTCTTGATATTTACTTTCCTGTTCTTTTCTTATTTTTGCTCTATAATCTTTCATTCTTTTTCTTCATCCCCTTGCCCTGTATTCCTTCTAAGTTATTTTTGTATTTACTACTAGATTATAAAGCAAATCAAACAGGATACCAATGCCATCTCATATTTTAGGATAGGATGAACCATTCTGTGGAGGTACTGGTTTATGCCCATTGACTATGACTGGGTAAGAAAAAAGGAAACCCTTTTCTTGTAGGCAGCCCATGAGTCTCTCACCAAATGCAGAATGGGAACAGCAACAACCGTGTTCCAAAAAAGGGAGACAAATACAACCTTCCTACTAAAGTTCAGCTTACCCTGTTGAACTTCCAAAAGCAGCATCTGAGGCTGGGAGGTAAAATAGCACTCATTCTTTTGCAGGAATATTGCAGTAAAATCTCAGCAATAACTTTGGAATGTATCCACTGTAACCACCTGGTTGATTAGGTTGGATGGATTAAGTAAGTATGAGATACTGAGATGGCTTAATTCCATTTGGTTGATAGTGGTTTGCTATGATTATTCTGTTACCATCACAGAGAGTGCCTCTCAATGGGTCAATGTATATTTTTTTAGTCCTATGAAGTTGCAAGAGAACAGATTTCAGCAGTGCCCCATTCTTACATTTACAAAAGCATTTACTGGCATAAGAACATATCTCACAGGGTGAAAAAAATGCAGAAAATTTTCTGTTTTAACCTCTTTTTTATGAGGTTAAAGAAGAAATATNATATGCTTCAAGTCAGTGGAAGGGATGGAATAAACTAAGTTAAAATAGATTAGGGATTTGGTACAAAATAGACAAGGTTGTAAAAAAATATTGTGTCAATTTCAACATATGTTATTTCTATAAGATTGCTTTTAGAAGTTGTATTTCTTTACAAGTTCAGAACATACCACAGTTTAACATTTATAATTGAGGGTTTTCTCCAGCAAGATGACTGACATTTATGGTTTTCTGAGAATAGTGTCACAACACCAATATGAGATTTACAATGAGCACTTTTACATTATACTGTGAAATATAACAGTGATTAATGAACAAAAAAAAATTTTCTTTTGAAACTCAGAAACATATTAATGATAATATTAGAATGAACACAGAGTGTTTCAGAACCAAACTACTATCTCCATATATTGCTACTGTGTAAGCTTTGCTTACCAACAACTAAAACATCCCTGTGTTGTCAACACTATTTTCAACATAGCCCCAAAGCAAAGCCCCATACTAGCTACTCTAGAGAAAATCAACTCTACACCAAGCAAAGTCAGCATCATGGATGAAGTTTTAAACTGGCACTTTATTATGAAATATTTTTCTTGTTATTCATTGGGAGAATGTTTATTTTTCTGGACCCCAAATTTCAATATTAAAGTATCCTAAAAATTACTGTTGGTTTAACTGCAATGTCAAAAAACCCAAGTAAATAAAAATACTTTTCCAGTGTGAAAATGCATACAGCCCTGCTCTAATGACTAGAATTAGAATGAATGCTTTCCTCAAATCTGCAAGTAACAAGAAAAGCATAAACAGTCATATCAGATAGTGAAACTTTTCCTGCCAGATCCAGCATGTTACTCAAACATGAACAAAAGCAAAGGTGAGAACAAAACAGTGTTGATTATCTTGCAACTAGATGTAGGTCAAAAAGTTTTTGCAATATAAATTTTACCGAATTCAAATATGCAAAACAATTCATCTCACTCGCAGTGGGCTGGATCCTGAATTTCCATCTGGTGCAGACTTCAATAAGAGCATTTTTTCCTCTGAAATTAGAAATTGAGATCAGGCTGTCTGCACTCTCTAGTCAGTCCTGCACCAGCAAATGTGAACTTGCGGAATGAGAACTATTCAGCAAGATTACACCCTCCTTCCCTATGTAAAACACAGACATAAAGAAGATATTACACGCCAGGAAGAAAATAGTATTTTGGTATGTGGCACTGAGTATCATAGAACTACAGAACCATAGAATCATTTAGGTTGGAAAAGACATTTAAGATTATATTGTTCAACTTCTAACCCAGCACTGCCAAGTCCAGCCACCACTAAACCACGTCCCTAATGCCGCATCTACACATCTTTTAAATACCTCCAGGTATGGTGACTCAACCACTTTACTGGGCTGCCTGTTCCAGTGCTTGACAACCCTTTCCATTAGAAAATTTTTTCTAATATCCCATGTAAACCTTCTCTGGTGCAACTTGAGGCAACTTCCACTTGTCCTATTACTTGTTACTCATGAGATGAGACTGACTTCCACCTTTCTACAATCTCTTTTCAGGCAGTTGTAGAGTGATAAGGTCCCCCCTGAGCCTCCTTTTCTCCAGGCTAAACATCCCAGCTCCCTCAGCTGCTCCTCATCAGACTTGAGCTTTACACCTTTCTCCAGGGCCATGTGCACACTTTTTGCTGTATTTCAGCTAGCCGGTAACATCTGGGGGTTCCATTAGCAAAGTACGTGTTACACCAAGCACAAGGGTGGAATGTGCTCAGCAAAATGCAGATCAGGGCTGGCAAGAATAAAGCCAGGACAGATTTATTGCCTATAACACCCCCACAAAAGACACTTAAGGCACTCGGTAACTGTGTCCCATCTATTCACACAAGTGCTGCAATTACTGCACGTGTGGTCTTAACCTGTCACTGGCTTCAAGGATTTTGCTGAAAATGCTTATTAGTGAAGAGCAAGCATAAAACCAGATTAGAAAACGTTGATTCTGGTGCTAACATAATAAATTGGGATTTTTAAAAAGTGGTTTAGAGACAGATGGCCCTCCTTTTGTCTTTTATGCTAGATTTGCAACAGTGTAAATAATACATGAAAACATAAATAATATATCCAGAAATTGAAATAACAGGGAAAAGCTTGACCATGAATTAATACTTGCTAGGGATTAAATGAACTGAGAAGAAGCCTTTGAAGCAAATTAAATTTTGTAGTTTTGCAATAGGAATTTTTTTTCTGACATATGGACTACCAGTTGAAAGGTTTCCAGTACTTTCAGTAGAATCATAGAATAGAATCATGGAATCTTTTAGGTTGGAAAGGATCTTTAAGGTAAGAATCCAACCATAAGCCTAACCCTGCCAAGCCCACCAAATACCTACACAGCAAACTTTCTGTAAGATGCCTCATGATATCAATACCTGTCGCTCCTGTGCTCCCTCACAGAAAGGTCTCGGTCAGATATGACAGGCAATAAATCTAGAATGAAGTGAAGTAAGAATGAAGAAAGATTTACTTTCGTTGTTTGTCATTCAAGTGCTTAAAGAAAAAGACTTGTCAGCTGTAATAGATCTTTAAGAATCTCAACTCAGATAAATTATAAGAATTTCTGCAGTGCAATGTTACTGTGAAGTACAAGCCATGTACTTAAAACAGACTATATAAGAAAATAGTTTAATCAGCAAATATATAAAAAAAAAGATTGATTAGGACACTTTAATGGCTTTTTAAAACTTCATGATGGATCTACATTTGTGCTTCTTTTATCTGCATTATGGGAGGGTGAAGATATACCGAGAAACTTAACTCTGCTAATTTTATGTTTTAAGTCAATCACACCTTCTCATTGAAGGTAGTGGGAACTCATTTGAGGCCTATTGCTCGTGTCCACACACAGCTGTAGAATAAGGTCACCATTTCTAAACCTTCTGCATCTTTATTAAATACCTGGAAAATTAATGAATTTTTAGGCCATAAGTAATTAGGTGAACCAAAGACTGGGTGATTAGCAAATAACAAATTGCTCATGGAATAAGTTGTGCTTTCTTTTCCTCGCCATGCTTTAGGCTGGCATTGGATTCCTGAGTTTCAGATTAAAAAAAAAAGGCAAAACATCACAGCCTGTCTCCCAGCCTTATTTAATTTTACAGGAGAACTGTTATTTTATTCTACTTTTTCTCAAAACCGGGCTTCAGATCAAGTTTACTGGTAAATCCTGTAAAGCTTGGAGGTTGATCTTGAGTTGTCTATCACAGACCTTCCCAGAACATCCCATCCCTTGTCAAGCTTCATCTTCCAGCACCAGCTGCTCCTCCACACCTCAACCAGCTTGTCTGGAGCTAACCTGTGTATTTCTCCTCCATGCTGGAGCCATATATAGACAACTTCTCTTTTTCATCCCTGAGTTTCAGTGAGCTCCACAGGCATTCACTTACACTGTTCGCAGCAGGATTAACTTGCAGAGGGTCTTGTTATAGAGTTGTAAATAGCACAGTAGATTGGAAGTTTTGAATACTTCTTTATTAAATCACAGCACTATTTTCTCTAGAATCTTTTTCACTTTTCAGCTGTTGTTCAGTGCATTAGTACTGATTAATCCAGACCTTACAGTATTAGGTGGGGTGTCGACCAGCCTATGCATTGCACAGTTCCATTGCTAGCCACGTGTTACTGATGTTGGAACTATTTGCAGCTGTAATTATTGCCCTAAGAAGCTCTATAAGCATCAGAAGTGTAGGCTTACAGAAAATTATACTAATGATGAAAGAAAAATTCCTGTGTAACCCTTTATTTATCTATTTATTATTTTACATTTTCACTCCTTGATCTTCTGGTCTCCTTTACACTACATTGAAATGGTACTTGTGAGTAAGGGTGGTCTTGCTTATTCTCACCTACTGAAACCGTTTCCTGTGTGTGTTTGCACAGCTACTTGCACCCTCTCTGTCCCACACCAACATGACACTACTTTTATGTTTGCCCACTCCAGTGGGTTCTCCCCTGGGAGAGCACCTCCTTCCCTGCTCAGGGCACACAGCTTGCTCAACAGGCCATTGGGGGCAGTACTGCTGGGAATTTAACAAGGACACTTTGCTGCTGAGAGGAGAAGAAATGGGCAGGGAAGGAGCCAGCTAAGGCATTCCCATTTATTCTGGAGGGGTGATGCCAGTGTTAATCCATTACTGTAGTGCCGACTGCAAAACTGTAGATGTTTTGGAGCACAACTAACTGAAGAACATCTGGCTCCTGATAACTCAGCAGAGTTTAGGCATGAACTTTAACTTAACTTCAGAGTCCTATCAAGGAACAGAATCAGTATTTTTGTTCAATATTCATGTTCAAAACTGAATTGATGTTAACTTGATAATGATAAGGCTACTCGTAGTGTGAGAGCTCAGAAATGAAGAGCTTTAGTTAAGTAAATTACTTTCCAAGTAAATTTGTCATGGTCTTGTGCAACCTGTACTAATTCACATCTCCAGCCCCTTTCCTCTGTGCATTTCTCCAAGACTTTAATCCACTCCCCACCATCCTTCTACCCTAGATCTCCTCACAATATGGCTCATGTGAAGCAGGACTTTTGTGCCACAGGGCCATGACTGTGCTGGTACCCTTGGCACCCCCGTGGGGAAGCAGAGGTACTCAGGTAAGGAGTTACAGGTAAGTATCCAAAGCAGTCCCACTTCATGTGGCAAAACTGTCAGGCCTATGGAGACCAACAAAAGCTGAGATACTCTTCAGACTATCTGAGTCTAAAGGCTGCAGAATTATTTTAAAAAATGCTATTTCAGACTTGCATCCAAACCCTGAATCCTACGTACCTATAGGTAGGTGGATAGGTGAAGACAACTGGGAGCTCTTCCCACCAGTTCCCAAGTGCCAGCTCCAATCCAGAAACAATGTAGATGAGTGACTGCATGCTTTACAGATTGCAACTGAAATATCGTGCTGGCTTTGAGCCCGGGCAATGTGAGCACTCAATTCTTCATTTGTGCATCTCAATTTTGATCCCTTTGCCACCCCTAAAATAGAGATGAGCCCTTTCCCGTTTTACAGAAATTGTTGTGAGTTAATGCATTCGAGATGTTATCCTTAAATACAAAGGACGTGAAAACAATGAACACTAGGTCTGCTCTTTAATTTCCACCTGTTGAACTAAGTAAATATATTAAAATATAAATATGTAAGCACATACAAAGAAAAAACAAACAAAACCAACCCACAGATCGAAAATAAAATCAAATTTGTCACTGAACTTTCAACTGCTTTAACAAATAAGCTAAGAAATATTTCCCCAGATTACTTTCTACATTTATACCGAGAGCATATAGTTGCCACAGAGACTGGTATGCCTGAACATGGGTAAACGAAAGGAGGGGAGAGGGAATGTGTCCTCTGAATTTCCAGAGGGATGTGAAACGCGTATCTGGGTTAGCGATGCGGCGGGGCGGGGGAGAAGCCCGAGGAGCCCCGGCCGTGGTCCCGGGGGCGGCTCCCGGAGGCGCTCGGGGACGCCGCGGGCCCGGGACGCCGCGCAGGGCGGGGGCGGCGGCGCGGGGGCCGGGCCGG
>VXBQ01008398.1:1412645-1522257 GCA_013400175.1 Phainopepla nitens
GGGCGGCCCGGCCGGGAGTTCCTGGGCGCCTTGTATGGAGCGCGGCCGCCGCAGGGCCCGGCGCCCGCCCCCGCTGCTCGCCACGACTTTGCCCGCTGCCGGCAGGGAAGGCAGGAGCCGGCCGCGATCTGCCCGTCTCCAACTCTGTCCCCTGCTCCCCTTCTTCTTTCAGGAGCCGCTACCCCGCCTGCCTCTCGCCTCCTCTTTCGGCACTGCAATCAGTGGAATAAATCGGGGAAGGACGCGCGCACACACACGCAGAGTAGGATCTGTTACAAAAGTAGCGCTGATGGCGGCGGATCAGATGAAGCTGGAGCTGCTGCTGGAGTAGCAGAGAGTGGAGTATCTCTCGCTCTCTCTCTTCTCTCTGTTTCGCCTCTTCCCCCACTCCACCCACAGATCTCCATCGTTTCTCCTCCTCCTCCTCCCCACCCTCGGCCGCGCTCCCGCTTTTCCGAGCATCTCTGGGCTGCGCCTCCTGCGAGGGGGCGGGTGGGGGGAGCGGAGGAGGCTTTAAAGAACCACGGCCCCCCCCGCACCGCCACACACGATAATTGAATTTATTATTATTGCCGTCTCGCCGACTTGGGGAAGGGGGATCGATCTTCGATCAGGAAGATGGCTGCTGGCTGGCTGCTGGTCTTTAGCCTGACACTTTTCCAGTCCCTGGTGATGAACCACTCCTCGGAGGGACCCTTCCCCTCAGCCACCACGTAAGTCCCAGCGGGGTCGGGGGCTCCGAGGCGGGGGCACGGCCGGGGCGGGGGCGCTCCTCGGCGCCAGGGACAGCGACAATACAAAGGGAAAGCAAGTTAGACCGGGAGGAAAGTGACGTTCGGGGAAAATTGTAGGTTTTCGGCAGCTTCTGGTTAGAAAAGAGTCAGGGCAGCTGAAGGTCCCGCCGGGCCGGTCGCCGGCAGGGGGAAGCTCCGCTGACGGCCGGCGGCGGGACTTTTGAGGTAAAGGCTTCGCCTGGGAATCCCGCTCCGGAGCTGCTCCCAAATATACCCCGTCAGGTCATCCTTGCCGAGAAGAAAGTTTCGAGTTACACAGAGTCCGCCCCTTCCTCCCACGGAGGTTATTCCAGCGTGGATGGAGTTTCAACACTCTTTATAAAAAAAACTGAAAACTTTCGCGATTTTATTAAAACCCACAGGGAAGGCAGATTTCGTTGCCTTTCCGCGGCCGGCACGGGAAGCGGGGCACGGCTGGGAGTTCCGAGCCCGAGCCCCGGCTCCTCCTGCCTGGCCGGGCTCCAGCGCACCCGCGGGGCTCGGGGCTGCGGAGGCTCCGCGGGTGCGCACCCGGAGGGGCTCTGCACGCCGAAAGCCACACAGCTGAAGAGCTGCTTTCTTCAGCCTTGGCCTTGCAGATCGTTACTTCTCACTAACACCTTCGCGAGAGACGAAGGATGCTGGCAGTGCAGGCAGCTCGGTGCCTTGCCTGGCCCTGAGATGGAAATCTTAAAAGCACTGCAGAATTATTAGCATGAAAGTGTTGCCCAGAGCAGTGCAAAGATCAAATAATAATGAAGCAATAAAAAAAAAAAAAAAAAAAGAGCAAAAGGAAGCCAATACATCATATTGAAGATTCACCTACAGATAGGGAAGAAAAAATCCACGGCAAAGCACTGTGTGATCGTAATTTCTTCCTTTTCCTTCTCTCTCACCTCATTATTTTTATATTCGTTTTGTTTGGTTGTTTTTTGAAGCACTTACCTCAGTCCCGGAATCTGGGTTAAAGCTACCAGTAGGTAACTTTTAAGTGGATGACTCACTTCAATGCATTTTACATAAGAAAAACAGTGCTAATGCTAGTCTTATTGTTTAACACTGGGTAGAATTTATTGGTGTCTTTCGTCCTGGGCAGAAGGATGCCTTGCAGTAATTGCCAGCAATGCATTTTCACCAATTAGTACTGCTGGTAGGTTGTTATAATTGGATTCAGTTCTGAGTATCGGTTCCATTATGAAAGACTCAAAGGGATGCTCGCACTGTTAAATGAAAGGAATACAAAGATAAGTGTAGAATAACCACTTAGTATCTTCTAAGTTGAATAAATGCGGCCTTTCATTGTAGGGAAAATTACCTTTTAAAACATTCTCGTGTTGCAGTTTATAAAGATGTGCCATGTAGAAGCAAGTGCAGCAAAATACAAACCCAGGGCTTTTTAACTCCATTGTTTTCTTGTGTTTGAGTTCCCGTATTTACCTTTTTTTTGAGCTCTGATATTTACAGTTTCTCACTGAACTGATAAGGTTATTATACACAACAAATTGCAGTTTATCTTCTGTGTGGATTTTTCTGGGTTCTGGTAAAAGACAAAAATAGAACCCAGTGAAATTAAAATAATATAATATAATATACAAAGCATGTATATTATTTCAAATAGAAATCCAGATTGCATTTTAACATAAGAATATGTGATATTCATTTAAAGCTGGTTTTGTATCCCCATCTATTTTTGATAATTTCCTTCCAAATTTACCTTTCTTGACGGTCGTGGTAATAGAACTTGACAACAGAGAAACATATAACTTTAATTATAACTATACCTCTGATAAAGTAATTCAGAACATTATGTTAGTCATCAACGTTTCCCTGTTCTGCACAATCTACTTGCTGCTGGCTCTCTTTTTTTCTCATTGTTGATCCATTGAAATATTGCAGAAACAATCTACAGCGACTGTGCATCTTTCACAGGACTGTTTCCCCTTTGAAATGGAATCAAAGTGCAAGCAAGGCTTAGCTTATTTAGAAGGCAGCACACAACAGGTTGATGCAGGGAGAGCTGCTTAGCAAAAAGTAATGATGTAACAGGTGAAGGAGAAAACAGTTTTTCTATTCTTTTTAAAGACTTGACAGCCATGTTTCATTTCTTACTAAAAATTACAAATGGGGAAGAACAAAGAGAAGTGACGCAAATGCTCTTAATGTAAAAGATACTATATATTAAGAATATTAAAAATAGGAATGAAAAAAACACGGGAGAGGAGAATAAAGGAAAGAAAGGATATGAATAATTGAAGAACTGGAGGTTTGCTGGTATTATGTGCTTAGCTACCTGCTTTCTCCCCATTATTTTCACTCTCTTTTTTCTCTTAGTGGAAAAGTTGGTCTGAGGAAGCAGGATTTCCCAGCTGTTGTGTGAAAAATGTGCATATTCAGGGATATAGAGTATAGGATTTCTTCAACAACTCATTATTGTACAGTCACTTTTCCTTCAGTCATCTGTTTCTTCTGAATTAATAAATATTTTAACATGTGATTTTACTAAAACATTCAGAAGTCTTTATCACCAATATAATAATATTGAAAGTAGTATTCTTAGCAAGAAATGCTGAAGGTTTGTGCAATGCCTGTTTGATAAAATCACAGTAATTTGATTAATTTTAATTCTCTGATAAGGCAAGAAGGCCCTGATAAGTTTACATAGAAAAATATAGAGAATTTCAGGTGCAGGTTTGTATTGTATGAAATGGTAGCATTAATTTTTCTTTGAAAATCTGAGCAGGTGGTATTGCATCCCTTGTTTCCAGTGTTGAAATATTTCACTGCAAATATTGAAGACTGTCCTTTAATAAACTATTTAAGTATAGTAGAAATTGTGTCTTGCTCTGAGCTATAAGGCTTAGCTGCTAATTGGTGCATATTGCATTCCATTTAAATGTATCATATTAATTGTATCATGTGTTAGGGATTTGCTTGTTGGTACAAGATACCATGTTCTTACTTTTAACACAGCAACTTCAAGTCCTTCAATTACACCTGCAACACAGCAGATATTTTGCACTTAGATGAGAACATTGTATATAGTACTCCTGGCACTATAACCACACTACTGCTATCACAGTATGCAAAGCACTTTTTTTTATAGCCATATATATTTATTTATCATTCACATCTATACAGACTTCAGAAAAAACATACTATTAAATATACAAGGTTTGTATGTTGCCTGATAATTATAGCAGAGGACTCAGTTTATTTCTGTTCTTTTCTTTATACTGTATCAAGACAGATAGTCTTGAGTTTAACCATATCTTGTAATTCCTAAGTATCCTTTTGGCACAGCATCTGTTGATATTGTTACTGATAGTGAGTAATGTACTACATAAAGGTACGCATTCCCCTTTCTGATAATAAACCTGTTTGTACTGATTAAAAAAGAAGAAAAACCCCAAACTAAGCATATTTTATTTTTTATAAAGCTACGGATGAAGCCTTTCAAAAGCAACGGGACTGTTTCTGTAATTACTACATCCTTGTAGATGTATCTTAATGTCTTTTCTTTTTACCTCCCCTCTCTAATTTTCCTCTGCCAGTCTTTTTCTCTTTCCTTTATCTTTTAACATTTTTTCCCTCCTCAGTCACTTGTTCTGTGTTTATGTATTACATTAAATGTTATATTCAAGACAGATCTGCCACTCACATAAATTGGTGTAAAACATTGGTGTATAAAGATAATATAAAGGTAAAAATAGTATACATATGAACATATATCTATATGTATGCAGACAGGACATTTTTAGAAAAGAAGATGTGTATTCCCATTTTTTACTTGCATGAATCATCTTTACTGTTTTGGTGTCATTAGGACAACTCAGGGAAGTCTATATAAGTCATATGAATTAGGGCTTGCACAACTGGGACATTCATATTTTTGGCTTCTGCACATGGACCTAACAAGTGTAAGTCCTGCTGAGATTGTTACTGGGCTTGGTGTTAGCATCACTTTCTGTATGGCATCAGTGACCAGGGGTAGATAGATGACATTTATGATGTTTTCTTTTCATCTGTTTCTACTGTCAGACTTAGGGATTTTGATACCTCTCATGTGCATAAAATCCCATTCATAGCTTAAAGTTTGTGATAGAAGAATGCCAGTTTAGCTGCTGATGTTAATTAGAAAAGACTGCTGTATAATGGATTATAAAATATCAGGCTCTTTCTCATTTGAAAATTGTTTTCTTCTCAACCTGTTTAAAAATATTCACTATTAGGAAAAAAAATGAAGTATTGAAGCATAGCTTCATATCAGGGAATTGGAAAGAGAGCCAAAAGATGTTATCTACTTAGAATCAAGGAAGTGCAATATCACCTCTCAGTGTTTTCTCAGCAGCACATGTCTAAATGCTGAGTGTTATGCAAGATGCTTAAACCCACTGATATTTTAAAGAGTAGTGTTCAAATCCATTCTTCTAGTGGAAACATACTTAGAATAAGAGTGAAACAGCTTGTTGATTGGTGCTGTTTATTTTGGTGTTTTGGTGGGATTTTTTTTGATTGTGTGGTGGGGGTTTTTTTAGTTTCTCATTTTTTTTTAATGTCCCAGTAAATGTGGTGATGATAAATGCAAATTTTTTGAATCCACAAAGCATTTTTCTGTTTTACGTATTTTATGATGTAAATTTTCAGTGGGCAATTTGTTTGTTTCCCTCCTAGGTATTTATGTTGGAGCTTCTGAATTAACAAATTCTATAGATTTGCATTTTATTAAGTGTGAAAATTCAACTGAAAACATCAAAATAGATAGTAATCTTAAAAGATGATATTCCATTGAAATAAATCAGCATTATAGATGTTCTTGCCATCTTTCATTTTGCAGTGATGCTATTTTCAGAACTGCATTGCTCATACCCTGCAAAATGATTTTATCCAAGAATTCAGCTGCTAGAAAGAGCGCTGGAGCTTGGCAGCACATTAGCCTGAAATTTATTCATTGTTAAATAGAAGGCCTGTTGTACAGAACTTAAAAATATTTATCTAAGAGAACATTTTAAATTGATGGAAGCATGGTCAAATTCTTACTGCTTTAATGTTTTGTAACAAAGAAACAACCCAGACTCTGGTTGCCCACTGGTAACTGAGGTGGTTGTGCCTTGACCCTTTCTTACCTTCTGCGAGAATCCCATATCCAAGGTGGTGTTATCTTCTAGACCAGTATTTGACTTAAACCTCTCTGAGAGTTTAGAAGCATTTTAGTAGACAAAAATGACTCATTCTCTCTGCTGCTGGCCATAGAAGTAGAATTGAGCCCCAGACTGTTTTGTGCTTCTTTGCAGCAGTAGCCGGGCTTTTGATCCTCTCTGCTCAAGCTGCATGTTGTGTTTAGAGTGCTCAGAAGGACCTTTGTGAGAAAAGGTGATATTTTCGATGGCAGAAAACGTTGTTTTCTAGTGCCTTGTTAACAAATTTCCTTTAATAGAAAAAAAAATTATCAGAAAACAACCCTGGGATAAAATAACTGGACCATAGCTACAATTTGGTTAAGCCAGACGCCATAATTAGTTTTCATCTTTTACAAATACTGAATCAGACTTCTTGATGGAAAGAATGACAGCTCAGTATCTTTAGTGTTCTGGTAAAAAAACCAAAAAACAAACATAGCTAGCACTTTGAAAATGCACAGAAAATAAGAAGTACAAAACAATAACTGCACTTGTGCCCCCAGCCCTGGGCAGTGCCTCTGTGTTCAGTCCTAGATCACTCTTAGCCCATTCCTGCATCAGCTTTTTCATTTCCCCTTAGCTGCTTCAAGACAGGTATCAATGAATACTTAAATGATTTGCATTTGAGATTACAGCTCTGATTTATCTCTCTTGCTGAATCAATTAAAGAGCCTGATCCCCCTCAACTTTCCTCAAACACGGGTAGGGCAATTCTCTGTTCTGTGGGATCAGACCAAGAGCTGAGTTTTGCATCAGTTGTGCCATTACCTACTGTAGCAATTTGGTCATTGCTTTTAGGGGGAGTTATGATTCTTCTTTCCCTCCTGATTTCCAGCAGTCCGGAGAACTGCATTGAGTATTGTTTGCAGAATATGACTTTTATGTTAGCAGTACTGTGTAATGCACACAGTAGTGCTGCTGGGGTGGCTCACATTTAAGGTGTAAATACATAACACTGATAGTGAAATTACTGTCAACTGTGTTTCTACTTCAGGAATGTTCATGGGTATATGTGTATTCTCAATTCAGGGCAGACTGTACTGCTTGTACCCTGGAATGGAAAAGTCCCATTGATACTCTCAGAAAAGTCTGTGCAAGCGTGAAGATTTTCAAAATACAATTCAGCACTTTTTAATAGCTAAAATTAATGGCATGTGCCTGCAGCTATTGAGCTCAGGAGAGATTTTTCTTTTCGTTCTCCGCTGCTTTCCAAACTATTTTTGACCTACTCTGCTTCTAAGCAAACTCAGTGTTTGACACCCTCCTTCCTTTCCTCCTTCCTTCCAGACTTAGTAAGTTTTCAGGGTGAAATGTAAAATAGACTCACTTTCACAGCCACCCTGTGACAAGATATGGCTCACTGTTAAAGAATGTTACACTAATGATGGCAGGCAGAGGACCATGGTTTTTGCTCATGTCCATACTTACAACACCTATCTCAGGAGGCCGACAGCAAACTGGTGACAAAGAGTGAATTTCTGTTCCTTGTATCATTTTTTTTCCTATTTATTTACAAAGTTTCTAACAAGTTTATGAAAATGATTGACATTATTTTGCATCAACAAATCAGCAAGCTTTTGCAGTTAATTACAGTAATTCAAAATCAGACTTTTTTTAATCTGAGGCAGGCCTGAAATAACCATAGAATGTGAATGTGAAGTCGTAATATTGCTGACTATTAGAAAAAGTGATTTATTGGATTTTCACCCTCTTTAAATTACATTCTCACTCCCTCTCATTTGAGAGTTGGGTAGGATAAAAACTATAGTCTGATTTTGTAACAGATATTCTACATAGTAATTTAAGAATTTTCCTTTTTTGAAATTTCTTTTGTTTCTTGAGGACCATGAATGTTCCTCCAGAAACGCAGAAAGAAAGTTATTTTTTTAACCAATATATCCTATTGATCATATGAACTAAGAATAACTTTTGCATAGCCTTTATTAGATGTAACATGGAGGTATATATTAGATTAGTGGTCCTTTTTTCAGAATAAAATCCTTCCATTAAAATCTATGAGCAAGTGTCTCAAATTTATTCATTATAATAAAATCTGATTCACTTTTGACCTGATTTGAGAAGTAAGTAAGAACACAAAGGAGTTGCTGAGTCCGTGGTCTAGTTTTCATAGCAATCAGATGACAAATTATGTGAATTTTTATTTAAAAGAGAAAAGCTAGACTTGATTTATCCAAACAGTATTTGAACGGAAATGCTCCTATTTTTCCCTGTGCAGGTTCCCACTAGACTGGTCTAGAAGCTTAAAATGTTCCCCAGTGATATCTCTCCCACCCTTATTTGTACTCAGTATTTTATTATATTTTCATAGCGTGGACTAAATATTCTTCCAGGTAGGCATAAAAATAAGGTTACAGAAGATCTGTGGCTAAGGGTGGAGGCAATACTAAAACCTAACTCAAGTCATGCCACTGTTCCAAATTGTCACTATTAATACTGGACTGCGTTTTTCTTTATACACTAAGTATAAACAAACCAGTAAAAGGGAAGTTTTCTTCATTCTTGAAATGAGCAGAAATTTGCCATACTAGGTATATTTGATTCTTGATTAGAAATTCCAACCTTTTCCATAGGAGAGAACTGAGTCACGGGAGCTGTTCTGTTAAAGATTATTGAAGTGAAACATTTTGCAGTCTGAAATGGATGAATTGTGTTATCAACACTGCAGGAAGGAGAAAAGTAAGGAAAGTTATGGTAGGAAGTACAAATTATAAAATTAGGGTTCTTGCTATTCCTTCCCTGAGTCTTACAGGTCACTCCTGCACTTGTAGATCCAATGTCCCATGAGACCAGTCAAAATGGTGAGAGATAAGTACAACAGTCCACTAAAAGGCAGCTTTTAATTGAAGATACTCTGATGTACACTAGTGTTAAGAAAAATGGTTTATTTTGTAAATGGCTAAATGAAGCCTCACAGTAGGGTAGTCTATTTGGTAGAAGTCACGTGGATCCTAAATACAGCCCTATACTGGGAGGCAATGCTCGTTACTTGGGGAATGCTCTGCCCTTGAAGCTCAGCTTTGTGAGTTTAATCCAGAAATGTGATGGTTTCTCATGTGGATGTTAATGCAGAAGTTCCTTTTTTTTTTCTTTTTTTTCAGTATATGGCAGTTTTCTTTCAGTTGGTTTAAGTAGAATAAAATATAATACATAATATACTATTCATTGGTGAGTAGAGTAGTTTCTGCAGAGCTTATTGAACATACATTTTTTCTGTTAGCCTCACTTGTAATTTTATTATTTTTATGTATGGGTGTAACAAGTTCTTTAGATTTTTTTCAAAGACAGGTCAAAGTGAAAAATAATGCATGTAGGGATGGAAACTAAGTGTATTGAGCAATGAACCTTCTTGCACCCTCATCTTCTGTTGAAAGAATCCTGTGTTAGGCTGGTTAGCTGTGTGTGTGTTTCTTAATACAGAAGGTATTTCTTGATCTGAGTCTTTTCTTAGAAATGAGTTCAGTGACACCAAATTTGGAAAAAAAAAGGAAAAGAGACAGTAGACTCTGTAATTTATTTAATCACAAATATTCTTTTTTTTTCTATTATGTGTATCCTGAATTGTATGTATCATGGGTGAGGTTTTTATCATTAAATGCCTCTTTTTAGTATTATCTGCCTTGCTTTATCTGCCTTGCCTTATTTCTCAAATTTTGTACCTTAGATTTTGATATTAATTTCTCTCAGTAAAGCAGGAAACTTCAGTTTCTTACCATTTAGTCAGGCAAGGGTTTATCGTCAAGATTAATTTGTTAGCTAATGCCTCTAAAGCCTTCTGTAGTTGAAAAGTGTTGTTAAGCTGTTAAACCTAATTTATTAAGATGTGTGTTTGCTGTATTCCCACTTTACCTCAGAAACTTGCATGGCCAATGCTTTCCTGAATGGATGGTACCTCTGGTTTACCTGGTTCTCAGAGCGTTTTTTTAATAGAATCTTTGTGGAAAAGTTACCATCCTATCTGCTTCTTTTGGTAACTTGTGATCTGGAGACTGGAAGAAGTTAATCCCTACGATCTGTACTTCTTGGATGTACACAGATTGCAAAACATAAGCTTAACAGCATTTTTAGAAACTAACAGGAGTCAGCAGAAATCTGCAGACAGTATGGTGAAGAGAAGCCAGTACGTGACTCATGCCTACCCCGCGCGCTCGTTGCACTCCTTTGCCAGTTGTGCCAGTTCCTTCTCCACTGTGGAAGGCACTGGGAGCTGTGGATCCCGGGACTTTCTGAAATTTGTACTGAAATATTTCCTACTTGAAAAAGAGACCACAGATATACTACTAGACAAGGGCTTGAGACGTGAGTTCGTTAACATGATCTGTTGCTTCTTTCCCAGCACAGACCACTGCTGGTTTTATTCCATTTCTAAAATGGGAATGACACCCAAATTGTCATCCTGCTTGAATCAATGTGTTTAATAAAGCAAGGCATCCTGTTTTGTATTAGAAAGATGGTAAGAAAAGTACATAATTTTTCTGTTTACAGAGTAGTAGCAGTAAGATGATCATCAGCAAGCACTAATTACCTGACCAATCACCAAGGCTCTTAAGATTTCAAGCAGCAGTAACATAGTTTTCAATGCAATTATTTTTGTTTGCTACAGACAGTAGCAATAGAAGTGTAGTTTTTACCATTTTTTTTGTTATTTTCCAAGCCACTTTTGTTGCCTTAGCATCTTCTTGATTAGATTTTTTATATGTTGTGCACATCTTTTAGATTATGTGGTAGGTGTATAAGCTGGGAGAGAATCACTAATATGTGCAGGAACATATCTTAAGGAGATTTCGCTGTAATATACACAGGAAAAAGGTTTGTGGTAATTGAAGGCAGAATCTGGTCCCTTTTGACTGATTAGAAATACATGAGGGATCTGTGCGTGACTAAGAATATGTCTAGGATATACTCTAAATGTCTTTGGAAATGGTTGGGTACCCAATTTCATCCTTCTTTCCACCAGTGTAATTTCAGGATAATGAGTATCAGTCCTGTATCATTTAAATCCTGAGTGCAAGGATGAATCCACGTAAAATAATTTCTGATTAAACACATACAGGTTTCATTGAAACAGAATGAGTCATCACTGTCAAGGCCTGATTGTGAAAATTACATAAAATAAAATGTAATACATGATTTTATTAGGCTTTGCAGAGGGGAATAGTAAGATATCCCAAGGAAACCATGTGTGATATCAGATGTGGTCATTTGTCATCCTTTTAAATGATAAGCTCTGACACCACTTCATTGTCTGTGCCCCACTGAGCAAGAGTCCATGTAAAAAAGAAGTTCTTAATGTGCTGGAAGGCACTGAAAAATGTTACCTCAGATTAGGAAGAAACATGATTTTATTAAATAAAATTATCGAATTGTAAGGAAGAAATAGTTTCCTTTCCAAAGTACTGCAACGTCTAATAATGTGCAGATTTACTCTAAGTGGCTTTCACAAATGTACTTTTTTGTAGTTTTGTCTTTGGTTTTTTTTTTTTTTTCTTCTTAAGCAGTTAGTTCTAGAGCTTAATCTGGAATTGTAGGAATGATAGAAGTGATTTAATTTAACCCTTCATTATGTACAACTGAGTAGTTAATCATCTTTGGGTATGAAGTCTTGAGTTTTTGGGTAATTAGAATTAAAATCAGCAAGAAATTTACAGAAAACCTTTATATTTGTTTCCAGTGAAGCTAGATTTGCTCTGAAAGATGATATTGATGCTTTATGGGGACATAAGGTGAAATTCTGATATGATAGCTCCTTTGCTAATAGAAGCACTTGGCCAGTTTCTTAACTTCTATATATGATCCTTGTATAGATACACTCTTCCAGTTTGCAAAATTAGGATTGAAAGCACCCATCACTTCCTTGAATGGATGGTGAGCGTTTTGATTAACAAATGACCATAAAGAATATTGTAGTGGATGTATGGAACAATAATTTGCTTTCAGGTATTTTACTGATAGCATTTTTTCCTTTCATAAATGCATTTATTGATAGAATAAAGTACTTTTATGTCCTGCAAGCTAGTCTTGGACAAACATGCTCGGTTATTTTTGTAGGTATCCATGCTTCTATAAACACTTTATGTATTCATTAGTGATACTTTCTACACTGCAAATACAGGTTAAACATTGATGATTGAATATTTGGTTCCACACACCTCGTTAACTAGGGCTCTATTTCATTTTTGTGAATAGTATTCTACTCAAATATTGTCCCATTACTCTCTATGGAAATAATGTGTTTATAGAACAAAATGATGATCAATATTTTAAAAAATCCTTAGGAAAAACTTCTAAAAAAAAGTTAAAAGTAAGTTATCCAGTTATAAAGCTTGAACACTTGAAAACAAGGAATAGCAAGATAAGAAACTGCCTTAAGCCTTAAATTGTTTTCCTTATAGTATCTTCATTGTCATCCTGTCTTCAGTTACAAAACCAACTGTATTTTTTTTTCTTCTGGGAGCACCTTTCATTGGGAATATTGCTCAAAATGCACCCCCACTGGAAGACTGGTGGATTTTGTAGATAACTTTGGTAAAGCTGCCAAGGACACACCTGTCTTTCAACATGTAAAACTAGTAATAGTTGCCACTACATGGAGAGCGTGTAGGAGCATCTGCCTTTGGGAGCTGAAAGTAAACTATTAGCCAACGCTATTCTCTGAACCCAAGGCTGTGATAAAGATATCCTTTTCAAAGAGATATTTTGAGATATTTGGATTTTTTGTATCGCTGGGACCTCGTTTCACTGCAGAAAGAGAGAATGCTGGTTGCTGCCATTTTTTTATGCTTTGCAACTTCAATAATTGGTACAACCTCTTACTGGGCAGGAATTCTTTTCTAGCTGGAGTTTTTCCTGAAAAATTAACAAACAGGAAATATCAGCAACATACAAGAGAAATGCTTGCTGTTCTAGTTACCTACATGGTTGAAAAAAAAAAATCGAACTTCTTGTTTTCTAGTTCTGTATTTTAATTGTGCTGTGATTTTTTTTGAGCAACCATATCCAAATTTAACAAATTTGAGTACTTCACATGTGAGAGATTTCTTGTGTACCAGATCCAGATTTCCTACACTGATACTAAGGTATGTGTATTTGGATAGAACTTACTCAAGGCTTTCTTAATGGCCAAAATGTTAACCTGCAAACCAGAATCATCTGCAATATCACTCAAAGACTGCTTAAAATAAAGCAGTTCTTCATTACTTATACCGAAACCTTCCTACAATGCCTGCAAAGTAATAAATTAAACTATTCTTTTTCTTAAAAGAAACCCCCACAAAAAACAAAGAGAAAAACCGAACAAAAAATCCCACAAAACTTGCAGTATTTTAAATGTGTTTTACTCCAAAGTTCTTAAACAAATACTTGTTAGGCAAATCTAGGGTGCATGAGGTACACAGTTTTGTTTGTTTCTGTGAAATAGAGCTTCTAATTCAACAGTAATTTGGATTGATTCAGTTTCTGGTTTGTTACTATGTGATTTGACACAGACACACACTCTCCATGCAACATTTCTTTCACCTGGGAAAATTGGATAATGAACTAATGAAGGTTTTCTTGGCTGATAATGCTGTCTGTTTACAGAGCATAGCAATTACACAATCTTTTTAGCACTCAATGTCTATCTAAACAAAATCAATGCAAAAATAAGGGCTATTTACAGTGAGGTAATATTACTTTACATTGTTTGGGTAGTTCTCTGAGAGTCTGAAATGATATTGAAATGATACAGTAAAAAAAAAAATCTCAGGAGCTTTAAAGCCAGCAATCTAAAGGCCACCTGATTTTTCTCTCAGCTCAAGTAATTCACCACCACTTGTCTGCCTTCATACAAATGTAATGCTTATCATTGCTGCCTACCTTTTCTTTTTAGAAGAAAAGCTCAATTCTATGCATCTCAAATTCTATGCATCAAAATTAGACTTGAATTGAATTTATACGGCTTCAAAGCTGTACGTTGAGACTGGATTAAAGCTTCCAAATCATTTATTTGCAGTAATATGAAAGTTTTACACTCTGTTTTATTTATTTTTATCCAGTTTTCTCCTTCATCAGTGAATTCTTCAAAGGGGCATGGAGAATTGTTTGTACAATTGTTTGTAATATGCTGTGTAAGTTCTGATTTTTGCTGTTACATATCAAAGCAGAATAAAGGGCTGAATTTTTATTGCTATTAAAATTCTGAAGGCATATTCAGGGTATCACAGACTTTAGCCTGCAAGTTAAGGTAAGGAAAATTTAGATCAAATATACAAAATGCCTTGATATTACAACTAACTATCTTGTGGATCCATTCTCTAAAAGCTGATGTGGTACTTCTGAAATGTTAAGCTTCTAAATTTGTACTGAAGAGAAATCTGAAAGAGCAGAAGCTCTCTTCTGTATTACCTGGGAACTGGACAGTGCTTTTTCTATTTCCCAACTTTTTTACTTTCAGCTGGTGTTTTTTTAAAAAGGAAAAAAAAAGAACTAAAAAACTTTTCATTTCTAAGTTCACCTAAAAGTTGTAAGTATGGAATGGTGTCATAATATGAGATGAAATAAAATATTTCTTTTGTAGTCCTTCAGATTTTTTGATCAAATACTGAATTAGCTACTTGATCTGAAGAAATTATTACTAAATGACACGGATAAAACATATTCCCTGGAAACATTTCGGGTCATTTTGGACAGGGCTCTGTGCAACCTGATCTACTTAAAGATGTCCCTGCCCATTCCAGGGAGTTGGATTAGATGACCTTTAAAAGTTCCTTCTGATCCAGACTATTCTCTGATTCTATCTGTTTTTGCATTATTTCTGAATTCTTCTTTTAGTAGAAGGTTTGTGGACTATTTTAAAGGCTTCTATAGATGTTATCTTTGTTGCCAGTCTACTCCAGAGAAGCACGGTGATGTTGATTAGTTTTCACTTTTGTCCTAGGTAATACCTTTTAATGATATTAAACTTGACCTTTTCCATTCTCATGCCATGGAACAAAATAATGCTAAAGCTCCATGGAAATGGTCTGGAACCCCTCTTTTTGAATGATGGTAAAAAAATTTCAAAAATTCATGGAAATTATGTACAGAATATAACCTGTTGCGTCGTATTTTTATATCTCTTGTGCATTTCTGGATCTGTTCTCTAATGTGGTTGAATCTGTTGTGTACAATTCAGTTTGACTTATGTGAATGAGGTGTGTCAGGGTAGGTGACTGAGCTTTCCTGAGTACACATCTCAAACAGCAGCACTGCACGCATCATGCACGTGTGTCTCTGTTCCTCTTAGCACA
Source organism: Phainopepla nitens (assembly GCA_013400175.1). Taxonomy (NCBI): domain Eukaryota; kingdom Metazoa; phylum Chordata; class Aves; order Passeriformes; family Bombycillidae; genus Phainopepla; species Phainopepla nitens. The sequence goes on from VXBQ01008398.1 coordinate 1,427,880, forward strand.
ATGCTTGAAACCTCCAAACAAAAGGAACAGTCCCTGTATCACTACAGATTCTGTATGAGAAAATATGAGAATGAGGCAGAGATCCTTAGACAGAAGGTTTTTCAGGGAAACAGCATCCCGAGTAATGATAAAGCAATATATTTTATGTCTCCTGAGGGTTTTCCCTAATAATACCTGTAGGGGAGTAAGTAATGGCAGGGGTTATGTTATGTATACTAATGTGTGTGCCCCTCTAACATTATGCAAGACAGCCAAATCTATATTTTTTTTTTCTCCTATGTGTTCATTGCAGTTATCAATATAGGAGAGACATGGCTTAGTACCCAGGAGAATGGTCTAATGTCTGTCATAGATGACTCCATTGGTGACAGGTAGGACAGAGCAGTAGTTGCCCAGTATTTACTACAATGCTCTTAGTGCTTTGTAAATGTACACTGTCATTCTTTAGGACTTCATAAAACTTCACAGATCTCTCTCTTAGCATTGTTATTATGCAGTTGTTTTTGTAGATGGATATTTCTGAACACTCAGGCCATGCAACAGAGAAGAAGAAAATACTTGTAGGACTGGTGCAGCTAATTTTTTTAAGGAACTACATTATTTTTTACAGTACATATAGTGTGGACCTATTTTGTCTTCAGAGTGTGATCAGACTTAAATTTCATTTCAATTAAATGTTGATAGCTGTTCAGGCTCACACACTATGTGTATGAGTACACTGAGATCCACTCGTTTGGGTGGGAGTTGCATGTGATATGTTGTAATTGTTGATATGTGTTTTGCTGTATTTCTCCGTGCTGGCAGTGTTTTTGAGACTATACAGCAGTATCATACTTCCCCATTATGAAGTATAGGATAGCTAGTAGAATATTCTTAATGGCAGAATTACAAAAGATTAAATATTAATCTGCATGACCTCCAAGGAAAAAAGCAAAAAGCACAAAAAAAAGTTTTTCAAAAATATAAACTGTGCTTCAAGCCTAAATTTATAAAGTCCTTTTATGCAGCTAGTGACTGTGTGACCTTAGATGTGTGGCATGGTTATCTCTGCCTCTGCTGATTGGTCTGCACCACACACGTCATTGCCACTCTGCACCATGCCAGGCACCGGGACATGCCCTCCAATTCTGTTTTCCCCCAAGTGTTGAATGTTTTAATCCTCTGTCTTTTAAACTATGGGGGAAATGCATGAATGTAGATAGCAAAATTCATGTTAATAGCAGCAAAACCATAATTTTTACCCTATACACTTTGAAATTATTCCTGTGACATTAAGGTACACAGAACTACTGTAGGTGTGTGTGGATCATACACAGATTTCCTGTGTGAGCCTTTAGCTCTTTATTGAGCTGAATGCAAGTTCATTATCTTCCATGTTTTTTATATTTATTTGCCTCTTGCCTCTGTGTAATTACAGTTAATACCTACATAAAAATTAGTTATGTACACTTAGCAGATAAGTGTAACTACTGAGAAGTGGTTAAAACTATTACTAGTGGTAGGCAAATAATTGGAGTTATTTATGAGAAGATTCAGAGGTATTTCTGCAATTGCTTCCTATGCTGTGTGTTCAAACTGAAACATCCACATTTAGAAATATTTAACATTTTTCATGAGAACTGAGCATTTTCTCACACTCATACACCCACATAATTAATTTTTAACAAGTAAATATGGATTCAGCTGCTATTGATGGGAAAAAAGGATTTTCCATTTATTTTCTGAGAAAATAGTAGTTACTGAAGCATAAATTAAGCTTGGCCAGCAATAGATATAGTTTATTGAAGACTGGGGAATACTTTAAGGCCATTTGGCTTCTTTTTACCAAAAAAGAAAAGCAGGCTGAATCAGGTATTTTTTAAAAGGTTACCTGGCTTGTTAAGAGTCAGGGAAGGTGGACTGACGTTTGGTTTTTTTGTTTAGAAATTGCCATGTAGCATTTAGAAAGGGATATATGTGTAAAAATAACATGATTTTCTCTACTTCCCAGCAATACTATTTCTTTATCCCTAATCTGTATAAACCTAAATATTTCTATTTACTGAAAGATCAAAAATTTGAAAGGAGTGGTGCATCTCAGGTAGGAAGAATGTAGCATCCATGTGTTGGAAGCAAGATCCTGCTACAGCTGGAAGGATGCTCTTCCATTTGAAATGCGGCACTGTTACTCTGTTAAAAAAAGGAAAGGGATCTGGAGCCTTTGCATTGCAATAGAATTGTTTTATTAATTGGGTGCACAGTGTTATTTAAAGAAACCTACTTGATTTTTCTTCTGTTATGCTCACTGATGTACCTATGATTCATCAATTTAGAAGGAAGTGCAGTCAGATAAGCTGAGGAAGAGCATCCTGGATTCAGGCAGATGCCAATCAAAGCCCATTTCCAGTGACACTGCTAAGCACAGGGATGGGCACCTGCTGGAGTTCACTTTGGAATGCCAGTGCTGCTGCAAAGGCCTCAGGCTTTTGGCTGAGGAACAGCAGGGAAAGGGATTCACCTGAGGAGCCCAGGTTTGACACAGTTGGATTGCATCCAGCTTGGAGTATCACTGTGCCTTCCTGTAAAGCTGGAGTTGCTGATAACTAATGAGGTCTGTACCCTGTTCTGAGTGCTTGCTGACAGCATGTCACAGAGCAGCGGTGTAATATAAATAATAAGATTTTGCTCTGTTTTCTTTATTGCTCTTTGTTTCTTACATTTTTAGCTGCTTGCTGCAAGAGATGGGATTGCTTGCTCTGGTGCACATGCTTTCTTTTTCTCTGGCTGTCTCTCTCTGTCTCTTGACAGGTGTAAGGAGGATCCTAAATATAGAAGCCACCCGTCAGTTGGCTTCAGCAATCAGCAAGCCCTGATTTAGTACTTCTCTTAACCAGCTAAGCTCCAGAAGGCTGTTTATTTTAAACATTTATCAATTTATTCCACTGCAAGCTTTCTTTAAAATTATTAAAAAAACTGATTATCCTACAGCGTGAAGAATACTATTAGCAGTCATGTTTCAGAAATTATGGTTGTCAAGAATGGCTCTTGCAATGGAAAGGGGAAGAAAATGCTTTTTAAAGAACTCCCTTGCTTTAGTAGTTTAGTTAATGGTTCAGTACCTCATTGGGGAAAACACTGAGACTAGGTGTAAGTACAGTCTCCAATTTTTAGATGAACACTCTTTCAGAAATAAGTAGCTGCACACTTTCCGAAGAATTTTTCCTTATGAGAAGAACTTTAATGCCAATGTACTGATTAGCTGGGATTTACTTTGCTGTACACAGAAATTAGGCATGTGCTGAGAAATGGAGGCGTCCTAGTACTGAATATTTATAGTACTCACTAAAAGTATTTTTAACACAGAGTTAAAAGTATTTTTGACACAAAGAGATATTTTTCTTTATGTAAATTTCTTTATCCTGCAGTTGAGATCAACATAAAAATACTACTTCTCAAAAATTAACTGGCCAAATTTAACATATTACCACTGTAAAAAGTTCTAAGTACAGTGTTTGGGGGAAAAAAGAGCTGCAACACTGCATTAAAGACAACTTAAACATTTTCTGTTAGTTCGTAGGCAGGCGTCTCAAATTCTTTCTCTTCCTTGTGACCAGCTGCCATTAATATGCATAGAAATTGTTCACAGCCTACAGAGGAGCTACTAATTCAGAATCTAATTGTGACAAGTGAGCTGCATGTGATGCCTTTTTTATACTGATGTGCTTTGATTATTTTATGTTTTATGATTGTGATAGACTTCTATTATTTAATACAATTCTAATATTCTAGTGTATTAAACATTGTGTTAAACATGGACACAAGAGAAGTCAGTGCCTTTGTGTAGCTCAGAAAGGCAGTAGTACTTTTTTGTGAGAGTTGTAGTGGTTACATGTGGTCTGTCTGGTTGTGAAAATGCTGTAGCAGAATATAGCATGTGTTTGTTATGCTTATGTAAGGTTTTATTTTTGGCAACCAGTGCTCCCTGTACCCAGCCATGAGAAACAACCTGTTTCTCTATTCCTTTTTTTACTGTTCTGTAAATTGGTAGAAGCTTATTGGAAGCTTCTGCCATCTGCTTCAGTGGTTGGTGGAGATTGAGTCAAACCCCAGAAAGAAGTAAGAGGGCTGCTAGGTGAAATAGCAGGACTGGCCCTGAGAAAAGGAAGAGTGGTTTAAAATGGAACATGTTTCCAATAAAAGGATGCTTTTTCAGATTTGGCAGAAGGGATTCTGGGGTAATTCTAACTTGCTTAGTACAGATGGTGCCAAGATTTATACCTGAAAATCCAAACTGCATCTGATGCACCTTCTGGGTGGAAGCTCTTTTACACTTAACAGGTCAGAATTTGAAACCACTGAAGCCCAGTAGTTTTGCTTATGAGCTTTAATTTTTGCATTTAAGAAGAACTGATTATTCTTCAGTGTGAACTCATGTAATCTGACTGTGACTTCTCAAAGGAGCAAACCAGAGTTGCCATCAGCTCATTGTGCAGCTACCAGAGCTGTTACAGTTCTAGCTGTAACCAGCAGTTACACGCGTAGACAAACATATCTTTGCTGTGGTATGGGCCACCAGGTTAGAAGGCAGAACTGCTTCTTTAAAAATCCTTGTGCATCTAATACCTAGAAGTTTAATCTCTCCTCAGTCTTCCAGATTTATTTTTCACTTTAGCACTATGGGGTTTTTTTAGCTAGAAGTTTATTCTCTCCTCAGGCCTCCAAATTTATTTTCACTGTAGGATGATTTTTTTTAGCTTGCTAGAGACCTGGCTAGATTCTTTCTGCCTTTGGCACATTATTTAATGAATACAGTGAGAAGAACTTTTCTGCTGAATTTTATCTTACCAGCCTGGTGTTTACTAGACAGAAAAGGTGGTAGTCTCCTCTCATGAGCATTGTCACAACATACAGGAGTGTGTTTTGGCTGTATGCCTACATGGTTCTTCTTTGCCCTTTATCCAGGGCAGAATCCACATACTCTACTTTCACCTTTTTGTTTTCGTACTCTAGATTACATTTTATAAATAGAATAAAAAAATTGAGATGAATGATTTTTCCATTAACCCCCAAGAACATTAAATCAGGTCCATATCAGAATTATGTGAAAATATTTCCATTTTGTACTGTGTATCATAAAAGCAAAAAAAAATAACCCTTGTTCAGGAAAACTCATATTAAAACAGCTCCTAGCAAAATATAAGGAAAACAAACCAACAAACAAACCATTTATTTTGTACGAGTTAGGAAACTGTCTTTCTAACAAAAAAAACCTTTTTTATTTACCTGTCTGTCTGTCTGTCTATCTATCTATCTATCTATCTATCTATCTATCTATCTATCTATCTATCTATCTATATTTTGATATTTCTATCCATATATCTAGTTACTAGGATGAAGTAGGGGATAAGAAACAGTGCCTATAACTGGATTAGGAATCTAAGAGGGTTACAAAGAGGATGTGAGGGTACTTTGTGAGTAGAATGACTAAGATTGTTGATAAAAATAGACCAACTGGTCATTTTACGTGCTTGGTAATACTGTGCTTGAATCCAAATATATGGAACAAAAAGAATCACTGACATTCTGTAGCATTTGGTAGAGATGGTTTGCAGTGCTGATAGTGACACAAATATGTTTGTCAAAATGAAGAGAGGAGAAACTCTAGAAGCAGAGAGGATAATCTGTTATGCTGAGCTAGTTTCTGAAGTGACACTCACTTTTGTATATACATTTTGGGTGCAAGGAAGTTTTTCCCTCCCTTTTCCATGCGGGTCATTAGAACCTGGCCAGAGCAGTGGGGGGGATTATGCACAAGCCTCAGGTTTTTTCAGACGACAGAGTTACAGATTGGAAGTATAAATCTTGAAAAAAGCACAGTCAGTTGTGATTTTCCCACAGAGAGAAGGAGCCCTTCACTGTTTTCAAAACAGACCTGTGACTAACAGCTAGCTGTATAAATAATGGAGATCTTGTATCTTATGTGATACATAAGAATTATCCTCCCAAGCTCCATGGCAGTTCCTTCAGCAAACAAAGTATTTGCTTTTCAAAGGGCTGGATAGTTTTTAAAAGGTTTTCTCCACTCTTATTTACTAGTGCTTGTATTACTAGAATTTACAGTATTATGAGAATTTACATTTAAGCAATTTCACACCTTCAGACTGGGGAAATATTAAGTATTTTATTTGTAAGCATGAATTTAATATATGTCCTCACTGCTGAATTCTAGTCGTTGCTTTTAAAGGTAATGGTGCACAAAATCATCCTCTTGTGAGGTGCTATTCCCATACTTTCAGCACAGCAGTATTTTGGGTTTGTATCCCAAAGAATGGAATTCTTCATGGCAAGAGTTCCATGGAAGAGGCCAAATTCAGTGCTGCCAAAGTAAAAGGTTCAGAAAACAGATGGGCTGGATGGCAGTTTTAAGAAGCAAGGGAGAACTGTGATCTTCATGTCTGAGTGCAAACCTACGCTGTGGCAATTACATAGTATCATTTTTGCTGTAATTCCTGGCTTCGGATGTACAGGCTCTCAGAACCTGTAGGTCGGACATATGTCTGCTGTTCTCCTTCCTTCAGGAAAAAAAGAATTTTTAAAACTCATGTTTCTAAAGGTTTTTCTTTGTGTTGAAGATTGAGACTAGTTTAGCTGTTAGGAACATTACTCTTTGGTGGAAAAACCCTACCCTAGATCTCTTCTGACACTTCCCTTTGTTCTTTTTGTATAGTTATCATTCATATACAAAACTTTTTCCATTCCAGGCTAAAATTCAGATACCTCTCCTAAGAAAATCAAAGAGTTGGTACTTCAAGAAAGCAGGTCATATAAATTAAAATTACAATCTCTATTAAGAGAAAGCAGCAAGCAACTGTGTAATTATGTGTGCTTTTAAAAAAAACAATTTACAGATCCAGAATCTTGAGTATTTAACTGAAAATTTGTTCAGAACATTTATCTGAATCCTCTGACAGTGATGCACATGTGCACAGCATTTTTCACCAGATGATGTCTGAGGGCAGGATCCAAAGTGTCCCCGAGTGTGGCAAAGAGTGGCTGGCTACAGCCCTGCTATCCTGCTCTCAGGTGCTGGAGAGCCAGTGCTGATCCAACAGTGTGTCAATAGTATGGCAGGCATAGGTTGCAAAAGGCAGAGCAAGTCTGGTATAGGTTCACAACTTTCTCCTGGGAGTATACATTCATGTAGGCCAGGACATCTCAAATGCAGTGCTATCCCCAGCAAAACTTTACAGGAAGAACTGCCCTGTCTGTTTTTTAGGGAAGACTTTACTAGAAATGCAGGCATCAGTTGTAACTGACACCTGTGTCTCTGTCCTGGGGAAACTACTCAGTGCAGTGTATGATGCTCAACTGAAGTGTCTGCATCAGCATAGCTGTAAACCCATCAGCTATAGTCACAAATGCAGAACAACTGAAATGCACATGTATGAACCTTTTGGGCCCTGCTTCCATCAGGGAAAGGAAATCAAGAACCACAGAGGAAAGTACTCTTTGTCCTGAATACCCACTCACCTTAAACCATTGATAGCCTTTGAACTTATTGCCTTGTTTGCAAGCTTCTCTGACCACAATATCCCATTTCAAGTTCAAGAATTAATATCTTGGTGGCTGCAGTAGAGGAGTGGCAAATCCTCAAGTGGCAAATCCTAATGATCTTAAGAGAAGAGTGCATATATCAGAGTTGTGTCTCTGCAGAGTGCTTCGTGGGGCACTTAGAGGCTCCCACCTGTAGCTCACCTAAACATATGGCTTTATTACATGCCTGGCTTTCTAGGGATAGGAGGGGGAGGATTAAAGGGACACTTGCTACGAGAGTTGCCAACGGGCAGTGCAACAGCTTGAGCATCCCAAATTTTCAATTAGTCTTTCTAAGGAGAGGCTTGTAACATCTTACAAATCAATTGTGCTCAAACTAATCTTGGGTTGTTTAATAGGAAATTTAATCTAGATTTGTGAAACTGCTAAGGACCTAATGATCAAAATATAATGAACTTCTGTGATTCAACTATATATATGCTTTTTTCGTATTAAGAAGTGAGATTCTTTAAACTAATCACAGAGCAGCACAAATGCTTCCTTTATATATATATATATATATATATGTCCTTTGTGGAAGATTTGTTTGTCCATACGTCATGAAGTTACAGCAAGCAACAGACTGCAAATGTATTTTTTCCAGGCTTACAGGCCATGTGAGGACTGCCTGCAAGTGCAGCCCTGGCACTGCAGAACTGTGTAGCTCTCAAAGGACAGCTGAAAAAGGGTGGCAAGACAGCACAGCTTTGTGTTCACTGCGCTTTATGTGTTAGCTTTTGGTGTTGCACATTCAACTTCTTAAAGAGGTGTCAAAGATTTTTCTATTTCTAGTTCCAGCAAGAGCCCCAAAGAGGATCTCTTCTGGAGCTGTTGATACAGTTTATGGCTTAGGGTGACATGCCAAAACATAGCACTTCATAAACAGTCACCGTGTTTTTAATGGTTTTCATCAGGAGACATTTGCTGCTTGTCAAAGTGTCGGTTTGACATCTAGAACTGAAACGCACACTGAGAACAGCAGCATGGGCAGGGCTTCATCAGCTGTTTCCATCCATGCTTTCTAGCATTGACAAAAGCATTAATTTTAGTGGCCCCCAGTCCCACTGTAGTTCTTAAGTCTTCCAAGAGCAAAGTGTCAGTTCTGGACATGGTGCAAGTGTTGTTGATGTTGCTGGAGTGCAATCCCAGGGCAGCTGTGAGAGTCAACTGCAGTGTCTGACATGCACATGGCCACCTCTGAAGGGTGGCTGGAGGCATTCCAAAATACTTGCTGGAGGTGTCACTAGCTGTCTCTCTCGATCTTTTTTGTCCTTTTTAATGTGCTTTGTCACCTCTTGTAGACGTGAGCTAGCTCCAGCCAGTCAGACTGTGACTATTTCTGCGGTACTCTTGCTGTTCCTCTTGATGCTGCTCCCTTCTCCTGCACAAGGAACATAAACCAGTGCAGGGGTGAGGGGGAATGAACCTTGGCTGCATCCTCAGTGCTTTTGTTATGCAACTTAGCCAGTAAAGGGAGCTGGCAGATGAGATTCATCCCTGAACTAGCTTGTGACATACAAAGTTGAATTTCACAGCAACTGCTCTCGCTCAGTTCTGACATCGAGCATCGTGACAAAAAAAGTCATGCACTTCTTTTGTACTGTAAGGACATATTTGTTCTATCTCTGCAAGGAAGGAGTAATAACAACTGCCTGAATCTACAGAGATCTAAGTGCTTCCTCTGTAGCCTTAGACTGGAACTTGTTTTCCTTGAGTCTCTCTTCTGAACTGCAAAGAGGGATGCTACATTAATTTCAGATTGTAAAGCACAATGATTTTAAAGTAGTGGGCACTATTTAAATGTTTCACACACTACTGCCCGTATATATATAAATATTTATCTTCTTCAATTCCATTATAACCAACATTAAAAAACTCCAATATAAAATATATTTAGATGACACAACCTTTCCTTAGCAGTGGGAAAAATCAGTCGCAGTGTGATTAAGGCGTTACTAAACATAGAGATTCCCATACAAACTGCCACTTTTTCTCTGAAACCTCTCCTTTTCTTCAGAGATAAATAAAAGCAAGAAGAAGCACTCAGTTCCATTTACACTGGAAAGCAGTTGATCATAAAACTAGTGTTCTGGTACCTAGTTCTGGATTTATTCACTCTCAGCTTGTCATCTACCTCAGGCATGCAGTGGTCCTGGTAATTCCTCTTGGACTATGCTGTTGCTGCTAAATTCATGACAGTTCCTCATGAATCAAGACCTGATAAGTGGCTGTGGACTCCAGTCAAGAGAATGAGACCATTTTTTAACAAAATACTGTAAATATAATGAGATTAATCTCAAACTGTTAAGGAAGCAACTAATCTGATCTGATTGCAATTTGGGCCTTCACCTAGTAATTAATTTACATATAAAAAGATTTCTTTTGGAAGTAAAATTCGATAAAAAAACATGCCAGGAGCTTTGTCAAACTCAAGTCCCGCCTCAGTCTGAACAGATCAGTAGAGTCAATGAAGACTTAACCATTACACAGAAGCATTCAGGTTTTTTGTAGTACAGAATTCAAGAAGGTTTTTTATATTAATGTGCTGCTATGGTAAAGACTATAAAAATAATATTTCTTGAATGACTGAACTTTTTTGTTTAAGATGCATTTTCTTTTTCTGAATTTATAAACTTATCCCAAGGGGCACATTTATCGCACAGATTTTAGTAATCAGTAAGAGTTTAAAAACAGTATAGATTATAGCTGCACATGTCTGACAGTTGTGTCTCAAAACACTCTACAGAAACATTTACAAGAAATGTGGAAAAGAGGGAAAGTAAAGGAGGGAGATGGCACATTATCACAGGTCGAGGAATACAAAAGAATTCAGATTCCTTACTTGGAAAATGTCAAATAATGGTAAAATAGTATTTAAAAAACCCTCAAAGAGTATATGGCCTACATCAGCAAAACTTAAAAAAGACTTGGTCAAACAGAATCTGAAAAACTAAACACAAATTCCAACTCTTTTGATTTTAATCTCTGTCTTTAATAGAAAAAATAGTGGTTTAATAGAAAAGATGACTACTCAGTTTTCATCAGCCAGCCATGTCCCCAACCTCAGAACCTTTAAACTTCATTGTCCCTGAGCCGTTGTCAAACTGTCACCTTTGCATACCCCCGAGGAAGCATAAGCAGAGCATTAGTTAGTTAGACTTACACAGTCTGAATGGGCAGGTCCAGACAGCAGATATTTTAGAGTCCCAAAGGGACAGCCCCTCAGTCTGTGGAAGTGATTGTTATGGTTTAACCCCAGCCAGCAAGTGAGCCTCACACTGCCCCTTCCTGGGGTGGGGGAGAGAATCTGAGGAGTAAAAGTGAGAAAACTCATGGGTTGCGATAAAGACAGTTTAATGTGGAAGGCAGAAGCTGGCAAAACAAGCAAAGCAAAACAAGGAATCAATTTCCCACTTCCCATGGGCAGGCGGGTGTTCAGCCATCCCCAGGAAAGCAGGGCTCAATCATGTTCGGTGGTTCCTTGGCAAAACAAATGTCATGACTTCAAACGTCTCCTCCTTGTTTTTTCTTCTTCCCCCTTTTTTTTGTGTTGTGCAGGAGGCATTTTGGTCTGGGATACCCAGAGTCCATCAGGGTCACCTGTCCCAGCCCTATCCCCTCCCAAATACCTGTGCACCCCCAGCATCCTCTCTGGTGGTGGGGTGAGAAGCTGAAAGAGCCTTGGTGCTGTGCAAACACTGCTCAGTGAGAAATAAAATACCCCTGAGTTATCAACACTGTTTCCAGCATGAACCCAAAACACAGCCCCCTGCCAGCTACTATGAAAACAGCTAACTCTAGTCAACCCAAAACCAGCACAATTTAAGTGTCAGAAGAAATATCTGATATTTTAAGAGAAGGGGAAAAACATAAAAAAAACCAACCAAACAAAAAAATTAGAATAGAGGCTGACCTAGGGAGATACCAAATCATTGCTCTGTTCTGGAAAAAATATGCAAATAGTGTCAGGAGTTATTACAGTATATTTCAATTGACATTGTCGAAGTAACCAGAAATACTGTCAGAAAAAATATTTTAAATTTAGTCATTTTTAGCAAAAGAAAATGGAAGAAGGAATTGATATGAAGATTCATAATAAAAGTCTAAAATCATCCATTTAAAGAGTGTTTAGGTACCATGAGCACTCAGACTGTACCAAATGATCAAAGCTGACCTTGCTGCACAGTGTCTTAGAAATTCTAGAAAAAGATCTGTGCAATATTCTCATTTTTAATTAATTAAAAATAATAACTTTGAGAGAAGACAGAAGAATATATAAAATATTTTGTGAGAAGAGCTGTTTGGAAACTACTGGCAGGCAAAAAAGGGAACAGCTGATATGAGGTGGATAAGTAGCCACATTACAGGAAACAAACATTCTCTCAGCAAGAAAGAAAAAGTCTCAGAAATGAAACGAAGCATTCAGATAAGCATCTATGCATTTCCCAAAGTGCCTCTGGGCTTCTGTGTTTGAGGTTAGACTTTTGTAAAAGTAACTGTTCATCCAGTTTGGAAATTAGTCTATTTCTCCATGTTTTGCATACCTGTACAGAATAGTTACACTCTTAGAAAAGTCTTTGTCATAAAACATGCAAATTTAGGACACTCAATGTAGACTTGTAGACACTTTTATAGTGCATATGGTTTCTCTCTGCAGCTTGTTAAGAAGGATGTGAGTATGAAAGAACTGGGGAAAATACAAGGATCTCCTTAAAGATCTAAAAATTGGAGTGTTGCAAGTCTTTGGAAAAGGTTAAAAAATCTAAGTGTTTGTAATTCAGAAGAGGGAAGACTGTAGTCATGCTCTATATATAACACCTTCAAGATAATGATATAAACATGGAAAAGGGGTTTATGGATTCCCAGAAGAAAGTAGTAAAAATATGTCCTTAAACTAAGGAGCAGGGAGGAGAAATATATTTACAAAAAGATTTTAGATCATAAGTCAGAATAGAGAATGGAATGGACAACCACTGGCAAGAGTAATTTCTAGACCTACATATTATGCAAAATAAATTCCAGCAACCATCATCATCTTTATTATTGCAATATTTTATTTTACTTAACCCCCATCTACAGGACCAAAATATTTCCTTGCCATCTATGGGTGCTATGAAACGGGGCACTCTGGTGTCACAAAGATAACATAACTGCAGGCAGGGAACAGCAATATGGTCATGGCTCGTGAGTGTGACTTTGTCACAAAACATCAGTAATGATAACAAAAGTAACATAATTAGCTGGCAGATGATTATTTTCTCCTTGGGCCATGTCTTCTGTGTGAGTTCAATGGGCTAGGAGCTAATTGTAGGTGGAGATTTGTGTTGCAGGTATTTCATAACAGAGTCTGTACTACCATCACAATAACCCTATAATAATTTTCTTGGAGGATGGGAAGAAAATCACTCTGATGTATTTATGGTGTGATGCTGAAGCTCACAATCGTATGACCTGGATTTTTTCGTTTCCTGGAAAAATTATAAAGAACTTAAAATACTTGTACCAGCAGGCGTACAAGACTTCCAGCAGGGTAGTATGGTGACCTAGAGCACAGATTAGTGTGGCTGCCTGATTTCCCTTTCTGGTTCATGTGACACCTAGCACAGGAATTTCTATAGTCAGCTCATGACCCCTCCTCCAGCTCTGCGGCTCTGTTTCATTAGAGAATTTCCTGACCAGCTGAAGGACATAATCAGTAAGGACTCAGACTCAAAGGATGAAGAGAGCAGTGATTACCCACACGGAGCAGGCATTTTATTTCCATTCAGCCTCTTTAAATAAGATCAGTTTTTCAAGCCAGTCTTGTGTTGAAGAGGCTGAAATAGAAGAAGCCAATAATCTGTCCTGATTGTTCTTCTGGCTGTCGGAGCCTGAGCACCACAATGCCCCTATTTATCCTTTTTTTTTTTCTTTTTTTCTTTTTTTTCCTGTCTTTATTTTATTAGCAGTTTTTCTTTTGTCTATCACTGAGCCTTACAGAAGCTGCTTATATTGTCCTTTTTGGCATGATGATACAAGTGTGCAGTGTCGTCAGAATCAGAACGATCTAACTTGTAACTGTGTGTTGACTTTGATCACAGGGCTTTATACAAGACAAGCATTAAATGTGTGAGACACAAAGCTTTATGTGTTAGACTCTCTAAGAAACAAAAGTTCATTCTGGGAATTAGAAATTACTGGGTCTTCACAGTAAAGACCAAAACATTTCCCCTCAGAAAACGAAGTAAGTTCCATGTCATGTTGTGCAATTGTAGACAGAAATAAGCAGAAGCATTTTGTCTTTTATTTTCTGACAAATTAAGAAATTGGTGTCTTTTGTATCAACTGACATGGGAGTTAAACTGTTGTATAATAGTAAGTTGAAAAGAATTACTTTGTTGTCCAAAGAATTTTGGTAGGAATTTCTTTATCTCCAGCTATCCCTCCCAATTCAATTTTCAGGTTTCCTTCCTTAGTGGAAAAAAACCAAAAAACAACTAAATGAAAATTGTCAGGCCAAGCTGACACTTGAAGGTGAATAGATACTTGCTTGAAAATAATAAATAGGGTAAGATAATTTTTTTATCAAACTTCTCAAAAATATTAAACTGCTGTTTTGATTGGTGTGTTTTCCTTTACATTGTGTATAGTCAGCCATAACTGGGACTGACAGAAAACCAATGAGGCTGGAAAGGAATAAACACAAACTTTGACAAAAAAATTTAAGATTTAAAAACATGTCATTTTTAAATGTTGTTTATGGCTAAGACATTCTATTTTTTATAATTCTTCATTATCTTTAATGAATATATTTTATTTGTAAATGAAAGACTTAGAATAAATTTTAAAACCTAAATTACCGTGCAACTAAAGAAATGTCTCTGTGCAAAGACTTTCATGAAATTAGTGTCCACATATTGCATGTTTTTTATAGTATGCTAATGAATTTTTGTGACATTTTTCCTAGCAAACCTGATTTATCACTTCTAGAAAAATTCCTGTTTGAAGGCAGAAATGTAAAGAGCGATTGCCTGTATGCAGTAGAGAGCACATTGCTCTTCTGAATGTGATGAAGATGGAAGATTTGGCTATTTCATATGACATGGAGCTATATTCTCCCTGGGGACCACAACCCTGTCAGTCCTTGTGCTGAATCCCTGCTGGTTCCACCCAGCAGCAGAGGTAACTGGGAGGTCTGCATTAACCACATCAGTCCCAAACCAGAAAGGATGGCACTAGAGCTGGAGGGCATAGCATGATTCCCTCAATAAACAGACTAAGGAGTGAACAGCGCTGTGATCTGAATGTCCTTTTGCCTCTAGAAATGGTTTCTCAGACCACAGGTTATGGGATATTGACGGGGCCAATATTAGAGAGTTGCAGTGTCATGTCTTCACTGATAAAGAAGCTGCTGGTTTATGAGCTGGTTGAACTACAGGCCCTTTGGAATTGATGCCAGAAAGACAAAATTAAATGGGTAGGGGCGATGTTCACACTTATTCTCCTGTGACACGTAAAACATTGGCACAGCTTCTAGAAAGACAGAAAAAATATCATACAGCTCTTGAAGTTTTATTCTGCACTCAGTAGTATTTCAGTCGTGGGGCTTCAGCTTGCCAAGGCACTTGACCACACTGCATGAAGGTAAGCATGTGTGCCAGGCAATTTGCTTGAAGGTCATCTTCTTAAGTATGGTATTTGATAAAAGTTTTACACCTCTGCTGCAGCATCAGGATTCTCTAAATCTCTCTGAGGCTGTCTGAAGCCTAAATATCAACAGGTACTGTGCAAGCAACATATGGTGAGGTTCCAGTGGAGTAATTTTTTAGCAGAGTAGTTATCTTGCTTGAGGTGCAGATTTCTGGCAGGATAGTTTATTTTTTCTTTTTTTTTCTTTTTTTTCCTTTTTTTCTTTTTTTTTCTTTTCTCACTTTTAACACTGTTATACTCACCAAGAAAAAACAAACAAACAAACAAACAAACAAACCAAACCAAAAAACTTACTGAGTTTCTATTTAGCATAAGGAATAGATAAAATATTCTCAGTAAGCCCAGGCATCACTTCTCAAGGTTGATAATATTTATAGTAATTAACAAAACTGTGAGCCTACAGGCCAAACTCTGATCTGAGCTAACTGTTTGCAAGCATTAAGTTTCGTGTGGTTTTAATTTTTTTTTCCTAACTGCTTAACATCTGCATTGTTCCTGCTATCTGTTTGATTGTTTTTGTTTGGAGAGATGTCCAAAGCCCTCTGCAGAGAGGGTGAAACGATGAGAGCCAGTTGTGCTGCCAGAGGCGCGCTCCCCTGCAGGGCCGCGGTCTGTCCGCAGGGATTGCGAGCCACGCGCCTGACACACGGCAGCTCTGGTTTGCACCTGAGGTGTGAGAAGCTGACAGAAACATGAGAGTTTTGCATATGACCGAGGTGTTCCTTTGGCTGTGACCGTGTGTGTGGGCAAACACAAGCTCTCTTTGCTGGAGCAGTGAGCTCCCTGGCAGCCAGTGTGCAGAGCCCAGGCAGCAGCAGTGCTGTGCTGCCTCATCAGGCAGGGGGGAGGCAGGCCTGACACAGGTTTTAGCGTGGAAATGGCTCTTCTGCAGCCAGCTGGAAGGAGAATTTCCCAAGAACATTCACACTTCTACTGAGAACTTGTTGCTACAGGGATGATTTTTGTACTCCCTGGTTTTGTTGTCAGATAGCATGGTTTATGGCTTCCCACATGTTATTGCAGAAGAAATAATTATTTCCAATAAAATTCAGTATTTGCTGCTGTAGCATGTTGTAGAACCTCAGAACAATATCCGACCAAGTCAGCAAGCTGCTTTTTACTACCAATGTTTGCCAGGTTCCTCCAAGCCTCCTTCTCCCTGCTTGTCTCTCATTTATTTCTGTGGCTTATCTTCAAACCCTGTGTAGTACTTGGGTCCTCATTCATATAAATAGTCAGCCTTCGTGTAGCATACCTTATCTGCTGCATTATCTTAATTTGATAATCTTGTAAGATGTCAGTCTTTTTATCAGTACTTTGCTGATGTGGAGATTAAGTTCCTCATCCTTTTAAGTCCTCCACATGAAGATCAGCTATAAGTTCTCCTCAATACTAGATGTGGAAGATAGTGATAATGCTTAAAATCCTGCATTGATTTAAAGGACCCTCCTGGCCATGGAATATCCTTGCTCTTTTCAGGAGGTAAATTAAAAAAGTAATAAGAAATCAAGTTTTTCGGTTCTTCCCTATCTGGCAGAGCTTTATCAGCTATAATACAAATGCAACTTATTCTGGCTTTTTGGAGCACTGCTCTGATTTCTTACATAGATACAAATTTTATAATAGTGTGTTAGAGATTGCCTTAGCAATATTTTTATAGGTAATTTTATGCGTGCTTCAACACCTTTGTAAAGCTAGCTCTTTAGAAGCATTCCCTTTTCTTCTTTAAGCTGGTATATCACAGCTCACACTATGCCCCTAGATGACTCTTTTGCTTATCGGAATAATCTGTATCTGCATGAGAAAAGGCAGGCTGAAACAGCAGCAAAAATCTATTCACCAGTCTGCATTGCAGGTCTCTAGTTCTTCCCATGGAGCTCTTCTTTGCACTGGGTTTCTAATGCCTTGAGTGGAACTTTGTATGGGATGAATAGGAAATACACAATGGGATGATGAGTAGATACATGCACTGCCATGTAGAAATTTGGCCATTTTTATTAGCTAGTGCAGGGAAGCTGATGCTGCCACTGTCTCTTCTTTGCTCTATCAGTTGTAGATTTGGTCCATGAGTTCCATGTGGGAAAGTGCAAGTTATTTTTTCTCATTACCTTTTGTGGTTTCCATGCAGATACATGAGCTTTCTTATACAGAGCAGTTCACCTGATTAAGGACTAAGTTAAGGACAGGGAAATATTACTATGGGTTTTATAGTCTAATATAAAAATATTAGATCCTTATTCTCTTGATAGATTTATGTATTGAAAGATATGTCTCTCTAAATCTGCCTCCCTCCTCCCACAGAAATTCATGGGGGTTTATTTACAGCAGTGGTTTGACACACATTAAAAAGTAATAAAGACATGAGTTTTCTAAGTACCTTTTATGAGACTAGAGAAAACCTCTTCTATTAAAAACAGAGAGTGAGAAATAGTGGAACTATATCCATTAACTACTCACATTTATTTCTAAACAATTTCCAGATTAACTGCATTTGAGATGTGCAAATATTACATTCTTCTGTTACTGCTAAAATGTTTTGGGAATTAATCCTTTGATATATTAATGAATCATTGCAAAAGACTCCTCTGTAAAGTTTTGTTTATATGTAAAGTTGTGTGTGTATATGTATATACATACACAGACATATGCAGCCATTTAAAGAACTCAGAGATTTGTTTAAAACTACAGTGAAAATACTAACATTTCTTATGAGTTTCTTTTTGCTACTGAAAGTTAGAAGCATTTTGTTACTTTTTTGCATATAATTGCACCACATTTATTGCATCACATTTAAAAAGCCTTTGAAAAACATCTGTAAGAACTATTTTATGGTTTTGTAATGAGCACTGTCTGCTGAGTTCTTATATCCATCCAGTGGCCACTGTCCTACATAAACACTTAGAGAGCAAATATCCATCACTATAATTTATCTTAGCAGACAGTATTGAAGAGGAGCTCATCAAATTCCCGAAAAGAATTTCAAACAGAAGCTACAATTACTGTTGTTTGGTTGCTTCCAGCATGTCAAGCTCCATATTATGAATGCCTTCACTTCTTGCAGTAAAGTGTTCCTTCTATTGCAAGGAATTCTGGTTGTTTACTGCTAACACCCAAAGATTATGCCGAACATTTTGAGTATGTGTTGTGATTTTCCTTGCTCCCTTATTTAGTGATGCAATTTCAATGTGTGTCATTAGTTACAGTGGCTTTTTTACTTAAAGTAGTTGATTGTGTAGATCATGTAATAGTTATATAGAGTAATCATGATTGTGAAGGGTAGGTAACCAATAAAAAAGTGCACAGTTGGTGAAAGTGTTTTATAGCTTTCCATCTTTTGGAAACAGATCTATGTGACAAAGTACAGTCAACAGAGAAATTATATGTTTGTTTTCAACAACATTTTTGTGTTTCTCTATTACAAGGTTTGCGGGTTTTTTTGTTAATCTTCCTCCTTTCACTTTGTTTAAAGAATTTTTCGGGAGAATGAAAATGGCTAGGTTTTGCCTGGAGCACGTGTGTAAGTTCGCTTTAACATTTTCAGAATTATTTTTTAAAAATAAAAATAACTTACTGAAATACCTACTGCTAACTCCTTTTTCCCCTCTTTATATAGGCTTCAGTGAGTGCAATGAAAGAATCCTGTCGTTTAAGCCCTTAAACAGTGGAATTATTTGCAGTAAGATTTTTACTGGATCAATAGAATTTGGCTGAAAGGAAGCTGTCATATCATCCACTTGTTCTTTGCATAAGGCTAAGGCAGTGTTACGTGAGTCTTAAAAATACAAAGTCTACCATATGCGTGTCTCCCAAGTAATGGGAACTTGAGTATATGGCTGATTAAGTGATTAAACTATTGAGTAGACTGTGCATAGTCTCAGAAATGACTTTCAAAGGATTAACAGAAGTCCACACAAACCACCTGTAACACAAACCACCTTTAGTAGAAGATGTGAAGACCAAGAGACATCTCAGTAGGAATACAAAAGCACACAGCACAAATGAAGCTCATGCTGTTTGCTAGGAATTGGAGCTTCGGAGTGTGTTTGGCATTTGGCTAAACCAATGAACTAAGTGGTCTCTATGTGGTAGAAGCTGAGAACTATTGGAAGAGAGCATGAGCCAATGCATGAGGAACTTCATAATTTTGTATAAAATTGAGCCATAGTTGGAATTATTCAGATCAGGCTACAAGACAGCTAACCTCAGTACTTCTCCAGTTTTTAGGCTTTCTGGCATGGTGCTGTGAATAAAAAAAAGCCCAATAAGAGAAATCGGGTGTTAAATTTTCTGACAATGTTAGGAGTGTTTTTTCCCTAGAGGAGGTGTGAGTAGACACAGCTCTGGAAGAATAGCTGGGACCACTCCATGAGATCCTCTGACCTGGAGTGCCTGAAGGTGGCATGGGCAAATCAGAGAACTATTTGTCTCTGAGTTGTCCTGTGCTTGTGGGAGAGGCAGGCTTGGAAAGGAGCAGGGAGCGTCTTGTTTTATTCATAATCAGATAGCTTTAGAGAGAAATAATGGCTTATCGTTTAAATATAGCCTCATACAAAGCTGTTTGTTGGCTTTTCTTTTGAAATTTTAAGTGGCTTGTTGATTAATGTAAGTTTTTCACAGTGGGATAGTAGGACTTGGCTTTTGGTATTGCCATGTCACACTTGCTGTGGAAGTTGTTAAACCAAATCAACTTATACCAGAGTAAATGTACTGCAAGACAATGTAGCATAAGATAACTCTTTTACTGCATCAAATGGGTCCTGATTTGAATGGATATGGAGAGATACAATTGCTCTGAATGGCTTTGCTTGCTGCTTTCCTCTGAATATCAGGGGATTGGAGAGGTTAGAGGTTTGCAGAACTAAGATATTTCTGCTCCCACTTAGTTGCTCAACAGTCTAGTGATTCCATGACCAGAATGGTGATTCTTTTCGTGGTTCTGCCATGATTTCCTTTATGATTTGTCAGGTCAGTTGTAATTTGTTTAGCCTTTCAGGAAATACCTATTTGTAGCTTGTAGTGTTGACAAAAGGCCAATAAGCATAACAAAGAGGGTGGTCCCTTTCACTTGTCCAGATGACTGGTAACAAATAAAAGGTCAGCTCCACATTTCATAGGTCATTTACTTTTTTCTTGTGGGAACAAAGTCAACCTGCCCACTTTCCCTCCTTGAGACAACTACCACTGGATGATGTGACTCCTTGTGCTGACATGCTTTTTGGATTGGCATTTGAAAGGACATGACAAAAGTCAACATTCAAAGGCATAAATGTGCATTTGCTAAATGTTAAATACTTCTGGGTGAGCAAGAGACAACTTCAGGGTATCCCATCAGGTATCTAGCCATCAGATAATTTTACAGCACATTTTCAATATCTCATTGTTGTATATTGTAAAAAGAGAATGTATATGGAGAAGCCTCTTGTATTGCAGTATTAAAGTTTGTATTCATGGACCTTTCTTTTCAGCTAACACTGCTTAGGGTGCAGATACCCAAACATGACACTATCTCTAAGAATTTCATTATTTTTGTGCTGAAATCTATTACTCTGTTCTTTGGCCTTTTCATGTTTTGTCTCCATTAATTTTGTCAAGAACTGCTAGTAACTGTCTCAATAAAGGATTTCTTCAATGTCGAAGAACATGATAACAGACCGGTATTGTGTGTGCAGTAATGCTTCTCTCAGTATCTGACACTAGTGCTGTTTCTGAATTGGAAATAATGAGAAGCTAGTGTTTTATGATGAGTTTTTATCATAAACCATGGTTTATAAATATCTGATTTTGTTGTTGCAACATGAAAGTAATTTATTCAGAGAAACAGGAGAACTACAAAAGATTTATACACAATTAAGAGTTTAACTTGACTGGAAATATCAACATTTTTGTCCCCAGATGCTCTTATGTGGAAGTACTCTCCTCTTTCCCTTTGAGAACATACAGCAGCCTACATAAATCAAAGTATTAAGTTGATGAAATATTAACCACAAATTCTAAACTTTCATTAAAGTGGTCTGTTACCTTTGTAAGACTGAAAGCTATCTCTTTCTTCTTATCTAAAGTATCATCAGTTGTACTGCAGGCAACAGATCTCCCATAGCACTGCACTCTCTATTCTAAATGAAAAGAGGTCATGTTTCAGCGACATGCTTAGAAAGGGGAATAAATAGATAAAATTTTGATTGTGCCACTTTGTTTTGTGCTAAGGGCCTTTTAAACATCAGCTGATCTCAGAATGGTTTCAGGATAGCCTTCTGCAATCATGATTGCTAGTACACAGAAAGGATGTGCTAATTCTGCAAATGGAAGCTGATCAGATGTCTCTGTTTACCCTCCTCTACAGCCACACAGATCGGGTGGTGGTGGATGTGGCAGACCAGCCCATTCTCAAACTCTCCCTTGAATTTGAGAGGGGGATTTTTTTGAGAGAGGCAGATTGACAATTTAGTGTAGGAATGGGTTTTTGTGCAAAACAACCATGATGATTTAGACTCTTGTGGAAGCTCCTGTACTATGTACCCCATGATACAATCCTGAGGCACAGCTCAGAAAGCCCAGTTTAGGCACTTGACTTATCTGCACAATGGCAAGAGGCAGAAATTTCTAAATGGGAAATTTAGAAAACCTACAGCAAGATTTTAAAGTAAATCACACAAACATCTCCTTCAGTTGTCGTCAGTGTAGTGGAGGTTGGGTACACAGATTCCTTAGACACTGAAAAATATCTCAGCCTTGTACTAGGAAAACATTCAGAGATTGTCATCTACTCAGTAACACTAAGCCCTGTGTAAAGTTACAGTACAGATACAGCCTCTATCTATAATCATGTAACAGAGAGCTAAAGGTATATCAGTCAAACAAACCACTCCTAGTTCTTGCCAGATTAACATACCTTGTCTGCACACAAAGCGCCTGCCTGTTACTGCTGCTTAACTTTCAGACAGTAAAATCATTGAGAGGATTGGTTGCCTTTAGTGCCTCCTGAAGCTGGGCTAATACTTAAAGGGCTGTTGTCAGCTCTCTCAAAAAACCCAGTTAAAGTCAAGGTAAATAAAAATACTCTGAATATTACATGTAAGTATAAATATATTTCAAACCCCTTGAATCTGAGGCTTGATTAATGATTTCCATGCAGTCGAACTAACTGACAAAATTCAGCTAATTGGGTTAGTGCTTGGTTGCAGGCGGTTTTATTTGAGTTACACGTTGTGTAAGGTGTTCAGGTACAACAACTTAGTGAAAAATACCTCTGTGTGAGAGAGCATTTTGAAATAATATGAAATGGCACACGCCTTACCATGCTATGAATTTTATTTTAACATGCATGTAATGGAAGAGTTAAGAAAGACCTTGGATGTAGAAAATGCTAGCCTAACATGTCAGATGCAGAGAAAAGTAAAAAGAAAAATATGAGAAATACTTATGGAGAAGATAACTGTAAAGATTGTGACATTGTGAATGAGTATCTGGCAAAGATTCGGATGGCTCTGCTCTTTCAGAGCTATCTTCATGGTGAACACAGTTGTACAAAAGTTTTTGCCTTCCCTCTCATCTGGAGAATGTTACATATTCGGAGCTCTTGAGGTATTCAGTGTATCCTTGGAATCTTGTATGTTGTCACTGCAAAATTGGATTTGAGTCCTCACAAAAAAGAGAAATACAGAAACTGCACCTAGCTTAAAAGATTCCTTCATCTTCCTCTAATGATATCGACAGCTTTTGCATTAAGCAATTTGGAAACTGCCTAGGGTAGCATTTTAGAAATAAAATGAAAAAAAAGTTGAAATGTACTCATTCACAGAGGTCTAGCTAAATTAAGCAATTCAATCTTTTAGTTTGTGCTTCTGTAATTTAAGACCTGTCTCTTCATAACCACTTTCTGTCCCTGCAATCTATTATTCCCTTCTACTTACCAACACCCAGCCAGGCCTGAATAAATGCAGCATGATCCCCTAGAGTTGACATTTTCCCTACTTGTCAAACAATTTCTTTCATTTTCTTCTTTTCTGTTGCCTGAATACTTCCTATCTGTTTCTTTTAAACGTTCTGTAGCTACTTCTGATAACCCAGGTTGGAACCAAGGCATCTCTTTATTTGTCACAGTGCAGATTGCAGCATGGGAGAGCCTGTGGTGGAGGCTTGTGTTCTTTGCATGATCAGATTTAAATGGCTGTTATTTCTGTTTGTAAGCCCTTATACCTTCCTTCCTTCCTTCCTTCCTTCCTTCCTTCCTTCCTTCCTTCCTTCCCTTTTTTAAAATGAATTCAGTACTTTCCTAGATCAGTATCAGTGAATCTATAATTGATTACTAGTGTTAGTAGTGCACTTCCTTCAGAACAGCCAACACCACTCTTCTGATTAACACTTTTCCTAATAAAATACTGTTTTTTACTCTAAAACTTAAATCCCCAGTGCTTTTTACTTAAATCCCCAGTACTTTTTACTCTGATTCCAATTCAGTTCTCTGAATTGGAATCAGAGAACAAGGTGCTGGAAAAGAAAAAGGAAAGCACCCCCCTGACATGTCTATTTTGCATAACACAAAAGGGCATTACTTTAGCAGTTGACTTTCTTTTCTTTGCTCTGTGTAATGACTGCTAGAGATACTGATTTAATCAACCAACCATGCAAGCACAATGATTGTGAACCAGATCGTTGTGAAGCAAACAAATGTTTCACAGTAAATTGCCAAGGGATACCAGCTACTCTGGTTTTGCTCAAATAGATTGTCTTTTAAGCAGCTGCCTCATGAAAAGCCTTTGTTATGTATGGACCTTTAATCAAAATGTCACTAAATCGTGCATTCTGGGATGCTTCATTTGAAACACATCCGATGCTCTTATTTATTAAATTGTCCAGTGTCGAATCCAGCCACCATTATCCCTACTAAGAAAAGATGGATGAGGGAGTGACAAAAAGCTTGTGTCACAGCTGAGATCAGTTGTGTGTTTGTGATGTCTTGATCTGTTTGTACAACCCTCTTGGGGACCATTGGGCAATTAAGTTCCCCCATTTCAAACATGGCCTTTTCTGTACACTCTGGTTTGATAGGAGAATGGGCAATTGCCAGTAATGACTACTACATCAATTATATTGCATTGTATTGATGCTTAATTAGAGAATGTGTTGAAACTGGGGAAGGGGACAACTGGAAGAGGGGAGGGTTGGCTCCCAAGTAAATGTCAGAGACCTTTCCTTAATAGTCTGTCTTTTTAATGTGCATTGAATGCACTGACAAGCACTGTGGCCTTCTGACCTTCAAGCATTTACCCCTGCCTGAGAAAGGAGAGCGAAGCCGCTTTGAGAAGGAATTGTTTTAGAGCTGAATTACATTTAGTGTCATTCTTGTTCAGCTTTACTGTGAAGTGACCCTTACAGCCCTTTAGCCCCGTGTGCACAGTTGGAAACCATTTCTGTGCCTGAGCTTTCTGAATCAAACACTGGCAGTCTCTTCAAACAGCCTTTCAAAGTGAAACCCAAACATCATGAACGTGAACTCTTATTTTTCTAAGGTTTATGAAAGTAATCTGTGAGCTATTTATAAGAGTTCTTTAAAAGAAAAAGAATGAAGCCAAGGCTTTTGTATCACTCAAATAATGGCATTAAACACTATCCTTCAATCTCCAATTTCTTCAGATTTAAGGAAAGTACTATAAATCACAAGTGGAGGATTGCAGCAGAAACATAAGACCTGCACAGTTGTTTATGACTGAACTGGCCTGCAACACCTAACACCAGCCATTTCTAAAGGTTAATTTTCTAAAGCAGAAGATTGCAGTATGGTTTTGATTGTTGCTGGTTCTTTACAGGGTAATTGCATTGAAATTTTTTGGTAGTTTACAGTATGCTAGCGCTTCTGATACACAGCTGCTCTAACACCCTGGAGAAACAGGCATGGGTTTAATTCATCTAAGGTTCTCCTGCACCAGCCTGTGCAGGCAATGTCCTGATCCTGTGATCAGGAGTCCTGACCTCCTGTTTTCCAAACAGCAAACTGCAGTGTGTGTGGGAGGAACACACTGACAATCTCTTGAGCAGGAGGAAAAGAATGCATTGCTTATTTCTCATACACTGTTATCCTTTTCACACAGCCATTAACATGCATCTGCATCCCAGGAACAACGACTCACCAGCTGCGCCTTTAGCAAAAACTCTTGTGTAATTCAGTGTGACTTTGTGAGATGGAAAGAATTTAAAGACGGTGTGGCTATGCTAATTTTGATGTTAATTTCTCTACGAACTTAATATTCTGTGCCATTCTTTTGCCTATGCAATAATCTCTGCTTTGCATCTTCTCTCATGGTATTTTACTTTTTGTTTTAAATGGCAGCACTGAATGCAGATTGTGCGTATCTTTCAGAATATGGAGACAATTTAGATCTTTCAAAAAAAAAAAAGAAAAGCCTCTTCATTACTCTAAATGCTCTTACTACATATGCCACAGCAGTGGCACATTAGGATGGTGACAGCTTTGCACATTGGAACTCAGGTTTTGAAATAAAGAATATATTTGCAAATGAAACAGCTGATTAATGTGGATGTGCAGCTTTCAAGTAATATACTTTGGAGTACACTGTACAACAAAAAAAACCGTAAGAAGAGGAGTAGCTTTACATTGTTGGTGTATATTTGGAGTCAGGTGTGCTTTTTTCTTAGACTACATAGGTTTATCATAAGGTGACATTCTGATATCTGGTGTAATAGATGTTTTATTTATGAAGCCTTGACACTATTAAACAAGGGGGATCAACACCACAGAAAAATGCATTTGAAAGGAGGTTATAAAATTTGAAGCTTGGTAGCAAACAGCTCAGAGTTGTGTAAAAAAACCCTACACTTTTTTTATCAGCCTTTGTTCTTTTTTTTAGGGCTTAAATGATCACAGAACATTCTCAGTATGAATTTCATATTAAATATCTGTTATAAATAATGTATCTTTCTAGTAATTTCAACAATTTTATACAAACTTATAGGGAAGATTCTCCATATACAATCACAGCCTATCTTTCAGAGCACATAAACACCTGCTTGTCTTCAAGCATTTCTCAATTTTTACTTTCAACTTTTACATTTAGGCAAGTGGCAAACCCAGAAAAGATAGACTTGCTGTCCAGGACCTGAGTGCAGCCTCGCAGTTCTGCTGTGTACATCAATTCTGTGATTAGTGTGAGTTGCATAGGGGGAATTACTCGCCTGCTCCTGTACCTTGCCGCACCAAAGCACAGGCTGGGTACCTCGGGGTTTTGCTGGTGCCAGTGTCAGTCCTGTGTGTTGGACTCCTGCTGCTACAGCCAAACCTACATCAGACAATCAGATAAAAATAGAGGAATGAGTAACTCAGCTCCCTGATGATGCTGTCATTGCCTTAGTTGCACTTGCCTAATATATTCTATGAGAGGCAAAGTACTTTAATACTATTTTTTCCCACTTAAACTCCCCCAAAATTTAAAAAAAGCAAAACAAACAAACATAATTTTTAATAAGGTTGCTGATTTATACCTCAATTCCCTGAAAATCAGTGAGAAACACTGATTGAAGACTGCATCCATGTGTTGCATCAAGGGAAGCTTTGCTGTTCAGTTCTTCAGAAGTGTGGGTGATGACATAATGAGGTGAATGTGGGGTCATTTCTCTCAAAGCTTATCTTGGCATTCCTGCAAGGATAACTTAAACCAAAACAGCAGATCAAACTAACTGCATGCCTTAAGGAGATAAATGTATGTGTCTTATTGTGGTAGCCTGTAAAATTTATTCAGTATGAAGAACAGACAGGTCCAGTCCATATGTGCAGCTTCTGCATTACATATGCGTGAAAACAAGGTACTGAAGTGGTTAGGGCATAAATTGGGTGGCTTAGATGAAATACTCACTCAGTTGAATTGGTGCACATACATTATTATATGTTCCTGGTTTGTATTAATTTCAGTTTTTTCCTTTAATCTCTTTTTTACTGATATCCAATGTATCATATTTTAATATCCTTAATTTTCTTTTTCTGGTGTTAAAATGTAATGCTTATTAGTGTGGGGAAGAAGTAATTTCAATATAAATTATGGTTAAAGTATGAGTGTGATATGTTAAACACAACTGATAAAGTAATTGTTTTCCTGAAATGTCTTAGCAAAATTGTGCTGTTAAGCACTTTGTAAAATTCCATTACAACTGAGATTTATTTTTCAATCATTTTTTGAGACATGCTTTTTTATTCTACCAAGGCGTTATGCTATTAACAGATTTGCCGTGTAATACAGAGCCATCAAAAATAGCAGCGTTTGCATCTTAATTTGCATAAGGACTAGCTTCTAGTCCAGGTTCCATTGTTGAAGTACTGGAATAACTGCAGTGATGTATGTGAGATTCAGTTTCAGTCTCTTTCTTAGCCCATTGCATGTATAATTTTAGTGGAATATCTGTGGTTTTACTGGAGAAGTTTAACTGAGACCAGATTGCATTAAAGAGTGTCCAGTTGCCTTGGACACTTTTTAAATACTAGGTGTCACAGGTGAAGCAAAGAGATGATGAGTGGCATATTACCTGCTCTGTTAGGGGATCTCTGGTGGGGGCAAATACATCCAGGTCTCTCCAGCAATGCCTGCTCCTCCTTGAGATCTATATCCTTGGCCATATGTCAGACCATTGCAATTTAAAACAAAATGATTGCTTTTAATCTGGTAAAGATTAGAAACAAATTAGGTAATTTTCATTCTGAATTTGTATTTCTCAATCACAAAAATGGTAACTAGTTTTGGAAAGTTTGATTGCTTTTTCAATGCTAAACCCTAAATGTTACTACATGTATATCTTATTGTAAAAGCCTTTAATGAAACATATCTGAGCTCTACTGGCAATCATCTGAGCTGAAAATTTGTTATGTCTTCTCTGTTGAACTGTTTTAGCAGTATAATCTTTGTTAATTAAAACATAATCATTTTTTAAGGAGACCTTTTTACAGCTTACAGCAATTTTGCAGCTGACTGTGTCAGGCTTGCATTAAAGATTGAGCTTAAATTATTAAATGATATTTTGTGCAACTGTAATTTTCGTGAGAGGATATTTTTCATGTTATTTGCTAGGAAGCTTTAGACTGCAAAAGAACACTTTTGGCAAAGTAAAGGGAAATATTTGTGAAGCAGAAACTATAATTATGAACATATGTAGTTAAACACCTCTTAGGCACTTGGCTTATACTGAGCAAGGTTATCAGATAATAGGACCATGGTCTTGAAAGTGGACACCATATTGAAGGAAATACCTGATCACTTCTGCTTAACATCTGGATGCTTTGAAGAATCTACTACACCCTTTTTAAAGTGTAAAGTGAAGTTACAGCTGAAGAGTTGAAATATGAGGAAAGGTTATTTGAGTGAGAATGAGCAGCAGTCAGTGAGTCCAGCCTCGAGTCAGAGGGGGCTCTTCCCAGATCCATCTGTTAAGCCTTCTGACGGAGGTATTTAGGCAAGGTTTTGTTGGAAGGTGAGAGCAAAACAGCCATTCAGGCTGTGCTCCAAAAGAGATGTTGGGGTGAAGGAGTTAGTTTGCCCTAGAAGTCCTGGGTGAGAAGGGAGAAAAATTTCTGCTTCTCTGGGCAATGGGGCAAAGGCTAAGCAGCTAGTGCCATTCTTAGTTGACCATTTCCATTGTGGAACCTGCCACTGGAACTCAGTACTCTTCTCAAAGCAGATTTTTCTCAAAAAAAAAAAAAAGTACCTAGGAAAGGGTATGTGATGGATCTGCCCTTCATGCCCTTCATGTACCATGAACAATTAACCTTCCACTGACTTTCTCATGGAAGTTGGTGGTGGAACTTAAATATCCTGAGCTGCTGGCCCAGTCAAAGGGTCATTCCTTCTCCTTCTGTCTGTACCAATGCTGCATCTCAGGATTCCTTGTTCCTGATTTATCTGTGGTACAGGGGAAGTCTTTGAAAGAACAGTTGGCAGAGCAGTCATTTGTGAGTGCTCTTGAGAGCTTATTCTGTGAAGACTATGATGGAGATGAACTATATTCATATGGAGAAGGAGTGTTTGGGGGGAAAAAAATGGAAAAATGTTATTCCTTCTGTGACTGGATGGCCTAACCACACAAATTAAAAGCTTAAAACCCCCAAGTCTGAACATTAGGATGTCTGCTACTAAGAATCAAATGTATCCTGAAGAGATTCCCATCTACATTGACATTTTATGTCTACAGAATGACAGATATGACAGAGAAATTATGTCTTGCTTCCCAAATGTTTCCTTTTTTTTTTTCCTTTTGAGAAATGTAAAATAACTATTCCAAGCAAGGGTTTTACACTTTGAAAACAGGAAAGAATAAAAGGGGCCATCTGGTTTTGACCATTGGGGCTATCTTATCTCTGGAAGGTCCTTGCAGCCTACATGGCCAGCAGCTTGTCACATTTGGGAAGATAAGACTGTCAAAGAGGGCGAAGAAACAAAGTACTAATTCATCTTCTTGCCAACAAAGGAAATGTCTTTGCCTGTGGAGCAGAGGATGCAGAAGATTTTTTGCATCCATTTTTATGCTGAGATCACATAGCTTCTATATTACCTCACTCAGTACAGCCAAATGTCATGAATGAATCTTTGCTTTGCTTTTGTTACACAACCATTCTTCCAAAAATTTTACAAAATTTTTAACAGATAGTTAGCACTTGATATATATTCCTGTATCATTATTGCATTGGACTAAAAGGGGTGTCTTAGACAGTTGCAGAACACACCTTTTTTCACTTAAATTTCTAAATCCTTACCTTAATTTCAGACTTTTATTTACTATGTATAGTACTTATACTTTATAGTTACCAGTATTTTCAAGTAGCGCATTAGCAAATTTTCAAAGAACAGAAGAAGGAGTTTTAGAGGACTGATCACCCCAAGTTGTTCATGTGGTGAGCCTGTCTTTGGATGATGAAATTGAATCCCCTCTGTGGAATCTAACTAGACTATTACAAACACTGTAGTAAGATCTGGAAAAGTCAGTTTGGCTTCATGTGTTTTTATGTCACATCTAAATTATATAACCCTCTTTTATACATTTTCTGCCTATGGAGACAGTGGACATTTGAGAGATTGATCTGATAACAATGGGATTTTAGTGATCTTTGCATCAGTTTCTGCATATCCAACCCTTTTCATTCTGTTTTACAATCAGTGGAATTTTGGTACATTATGAAAATTTCTTCAGTATTTCACAAAACTAGCCTTTATTTCTCCTTCCAAAGTCTGGTTGTCCATAAATCTGTCCATTTGTTCCCATACCTGAAAGATGAGTGCTGTCAGCTTAGCTCATGAAAAAAAATAAAGTGGTATTTAAAATCACTAATTGTTCCGTGAGAGATGTGAATGCAGCCACATGGGTAATTTCTGGGTGGGAGGTTAGGAATTCTGTTGTAGCTTCCATTCACATGCCTTCTATAAATTACTGTAAGAATTTCTATTTGCCCTTTGATGTTGCCAAAGAGTGACAAAGAATGGTTGTGAAGCCGGCTGGTATAATTTTGTAGCCTTTGCCCCCTCCTTCACTAACAGCAAAAACATCTAACACTAAACACTAACTAAACATCTAAACACTAACTGAAAAGCATCTAAACCTGAAAGAGAAGATTTTTTCTGAGCAAGAAAATAAAGAGGGGTTAGCCTGAAAAAGTATAGCAAGGCTTACTCTCTCAGTTTCCGAAACTAATCTCATTTATCTTCATTTTCCAAACACCACTTTTCAACTGAATCAGAAGCAGTGTGTTATGTATTTTTTTCCTTTCTAACAATCAGAGAAATATTGGCCTATTTTGAAAACACTTCTTCCTCTCACTACTGACAGCTTTCATTACTTCAATTGTTGCTATTTTTATATACAAGAACTATAAAGAAACTTAAGCTGAATGTAATTTTAACTGTAGAGAACTGGATGTGGATCGCCAATATACCAAGTGACTTTGGTTGTCAAAGCTAAGGTTTATCCTTGCCTCTTTAGATTATAATACATTATCCAAGCAGAAGTCAGCTAATGGACCTTAAATTAGTATGAGTGGTCTGCAAAGATATGGTATATCATTACATGAATGTACTTTCCTTGAAGTCAGCAGAAAAATACTGCATCAGTTTCAGCAGGAAAAAAAGGTTACAGCCAGGTTACCCTGCATCAAGATGTCTTGGTTTCTTTTAAACTTGTAATTGAGCAGTGCTCGGTTCTGCAAGTACAGCTTTAATATAAAAATAGGTTTTAATGAAATTAAAAGAAAGATTTTTTAGTCTAGCACCTGCTATATTTAGTTCTGCCTGGAGTGTCACTAGGGGTGTACCTGTGAAAATCCTTTAACTTTAGCAAATATAATAGTCCTGCTTTAAAAAAAAAAAAGAGAAAAAAAATGCAATAAGAAAAGGAATAAAACAAAATCTTCCTGTGCTGTCAAAATAGCTGTTTCACTAGGTTGGCTAATCATGTAATGTGAATGGATGGCTCTTCAGTGTTTTGGCTATTTTATCATCAATCTGATCTCAGCCCAGGTGACAGGAGCAGGGTTGTACCTTCTCATCCCCCAGTAAATGACCCGTGTCTGTCTGTCTTTAATCAGACAGCTCCCTCCATCATTCAGATCTCTTGGAAGTTGCTGTGGGAAGGCGTCTGCACACTCCTTTTGTCTTGTCACTGCTTCATGCAGGGACAAGCTGTGTGTGGGAGAAGGGGATTACAGTCAATTGTCCTGCAGAACATAATCACCTTTCAATAGCACATCCATTGCAGTGTTTGTGCCAAACTAATAATGATAGGAGAAAACCAGCCTTTTGTACAGGCTTTGTGTTGGTGCCCTTTGCAGAAAAAAAAATGACTGTTGCTTCTTTAAGTCATGGGGACTCCCATTTGCTGTGACAGCTTTCCAATTGTTAAATAAACTCTGACCATGAGCAGCTGTCAGACAGATACTGCACTGCAGGCTTCAGTTAAAAGGAACACCAGACAAGCATTTCAGTGCCTAAAGGCCCTTATTTATTTATTTATTTATTAAGACACGTTTAAAAAAAAAACACAATGAGATAATACAAGTCCTTCACTGAAAAAAAAAAATTCTTTTATTTACTCTATGCAATTTTCTTGTGGAAGTTATAGAATGTGAGTATGTCCATTTCTGAGAAAAAGCCCATGTGGAGCATGATATGTGTCAAATCTACACTTTTGTCTGGTAGCAAGGTAGGAAATTGAAATGCAGAAATCCTGACATTAGACTTCATAAATGCTACTAATCATATTCAAATTCTCGTGGGAAAGCAAGAGGACTTATACTGAGCTTTCTCAAAGCCATAGAATGTAATTTTATCATTTATACTTTTGACAGTAATCTAGCTCAGCACTTCTGATGTTACTGCTTTTTGCCATCTGAACAACTTGAGCTGGTTGAAGATGTCCCTGCTCATTGCAGGGGGGATTAGACTGGATGACCTTTAAAGGTCCCTTCCAACCCAAACTGTTTTATGATTCCATAATTCTGTGATGATGTTGCACCCTGATGTACAGGAAAGCGAAAAAAAAAAGGACAGTTTTCACTACAGAAGGTATAACAGGCTAACTCCAGTGTGCAAGAAAATCATCTTAAGGTAAATATATAGTGATTATATTGGAGGAAGCCTTATTATTTACATTATAATTACAGTTGGAGAGGGAGATTGCCTATTTACAGACTGATACTCTCTACTCTTACCTGACTAAAAGTCAAGCTGGAGAACTTGGTCTGGGAATCAAAGTTGTCCAGAGCTCCACTAGAAGATAAGTAGAAGATAGGTTGAGCTCACCTGGCTGAGGAGAGAGTCAGTCAGCTCTGGCCATGCCTTTTCCTGTTGACATTGAAGCAGAAGCCTAGCTCAAACACAAATTAAAACAAAACCAAATCAAACCCAAAATAAAACAAAAATTACTCATGGCGACTAATTTCAAAAGGCAAGATGTGGGCTAATTGTCTGGAGGCAGGAGTTCTAGACAATATTAGAGGGATTTATTGAAAAATCAGTATTTTTCATGTTAAAGAGAAAATATGGTCCATATTTCATTTACAAGTAATAGTAAGTACTAGTTTTAAGTGAAGCTTCTTCCAAAATTTCAAATTGAAGTAACTAACTAGCTAACTAGTTATCTGATACATGTTTTCACCATTCCAGTTTTGTTTAAAGGCAGAGAGGAATATATCCAGTAAAAATATAAAGCAGTAGGAAATGGAAAAAGTCAATTTAAAAATCAATCCTCCCTGATTTTTTCTATCGACTCCTGTTAGAAATAACACCCACAATTTTTATAACTGAAATGGATCATAAAAAAAATCTCAGGGTGTTCAATTATTTATTTTATGCTTTTGAAAACACTTTTGGGTAATGGGTTTCACTTTTTCACCTTTCATATACCTCATTCTTTCACACAGAAAAATGGAAACCATTCAAAAATGGAAAATGATAGCATTTTCTTGTTTGTGCCTGTACTTGTGCTTTTCAGCCAGTATGCTTTGCACAGATAAAAATGACAGTCTTAAAGTCATGGTAAAAATAATGCATCATGGTTTTAAACAACTGATTTCTGTACAGGACTAAATGTTTATATAATATAGGGCTTTGTGGAGACTTGAACCAGGAAATTAATTTATTTTATTTCAGTTCTTGGAAAGCAGTATAAGGTATAGAAGGGAAGGTTTGGGAGCACTACACCAACAGTGTAATCAATTGCTATAGTCAATGCAAATGTGATTTTCATGTGCAAAGGGAGCATGAGGAAGGATCCTTTAAGAAAAATGGTTAACTTGCAACCATAATAGAGATGGTACTCTTTGAAGATATTGTTTGTGGATTAGCAGAAAATGTATTCATTAAAGCCATGGAAAGAAGGAGTAAAATCAATCTTCCATTTTCTTTCTTAGTCTTCCAAATTTTCCATTTTGAAATGAAAATGGAATCTCCTTTTTTCCTGTCTTTATTAATTAATTAATCTAAGTTGGTATCCCTGGGGTATGAGATTGAGGCTGGGAAATGGCTAAGATAAATATGTTTATCTGTTCTAGGTTTCAGAGCAGAAAGCTGGCATAATGCAGGGATAATGTGAGAGATGAGTTGGACATGAAACTTTCTGGTTAGGCAAGCAAGACAACCTTCTTCTGAACATGGGTCTTACTGGAGTAAACTTTCACCGTGGCTTCTTTCCTGCTACAGAATGTGACATGGCACAGAAACTCTGTTGGATCCAATGTTTTTCCAGAGAGTCAGGTTTCCTGGGCACAGGGAGCAGAGCAGGCACAGCAGCAAATCACTCGTTCCCTGGCGACAGCAGCCAGGAGCAAACGTGCCTTTCCAAAACAGCTCATGGCCAGTGCTGCCTGTCCTGCTGTTGCTTCCTTGAAGAGAGGCTACGGGCCAGAAAATCTAGTGTGGTGTGTAGACCTGCTTCCAGCTGCTGTTTTTCTCTGCCTGCACTATCTGTTGGGAGAAGGACCTTGGGGCACTCGGGAGAGGAGTTTCTGGAGTGAGCTGCAGGGCAGGCAGGTTGTCCTGGCAGGCAGTGTGCCAGCTCTGTTGTAGGCATCTTTGCTGCAGCTTGGCTACGGAGATACGATGGCACTTGTGGGTTTACACATGGCATAGCATGGTGGCCACCACAGACAATTGTATGAACTGATTCAGGTCAACAAGGCTGGGTAGGAAAAAAAACCTCAAAGGCAGGTTTTCATGCTTTGTCTTCAACTTTATCCCTTTTATTTTTTCTGTTTTCTGTGCTATATGCTTGTATGCAATTTCCACTTGTCAGTGATCTGATAGGATGCCTCTGTTTCTTTTTTGTTTTTTGCAGGATAAAAGCATGGGTGGATAAGATGCAAGAAGATCTCGTGACGCTCGCACGAACTGCAAGTGGAGTGGACCAGCTTGCTGAAGTAAGAAGAGGTGTCCTAGACTGCTGTAACTAGAAAGTGAAGGGCTTGCATCTTCTAGGCTTTGCAATCATTTCATCCCAACGTACAAAAGTGATTTTGGGGGATTAAACACTGCAGTGCTTACTGAGAGAGAAATGAAGAACAGACATCCATCAATTCACTCTCAGTGTTGCAGCACTTCCTCATTGATAATATTTAATCAGCTTTGCAGTATCAGACATAAGGCTTGCCATTGTTGCAACACTTCCACCTGCAGCAAGCACTTTCAGATATTCAATGTTTGTCAAATACAGGTATCCAGGAAGCAACCATTCACAGTGGTGGAGAATTCTGCTCTCTATTAACGAGGAAACCTATCTCTCTGACACGTATTTCATAAAATGAGGCAGCTTTTGGTTAGCAGAAACATAGATGAGAATGAAAACTACTTTTATTCAGCTGTTCAGATTTAATACCAAGTTTGTTTTAAAGAAGAATTTACAAATCTCTCATTGAGATTTTTTTGTGTTATTACTCTGTTGGTAGATGGTGACAACACATGTGCCTTTGCAGGAAAATGAAGGCACAATTAAGAATAAGTCAGAATTACACTGCCTATGCAATTTGGTGTATATACATCACAATCCCGTACACAACCATATGATCATGCATTTCCTTCTCCCTATCCCTGGACGTGTGCTATGGCTCTTTCTTTGAACTGATAGATGTCTGATTTGAGGTGAAAGAAATTTTTCTGCTGCATCAGGAAACTAAGTTATTGTTTGCCAGCAAAAGCCCCTGGTACTGGCAAATGCACATGAAGCCTTGAGATTTGGTTTTCGGAAAATGATCCCAAATGATCCATGAAATGGACAGCAGAGATTTTGAAGCTGTTAAGAAACATAGAGAAAAAATCATGTGTGAAGTTGTCAGATTTAGCATTGTGTATTATGTATTCCTTTGACCTTAATGACCTTTTGCCCAGACATTCATGTCTTGTGTGTATCCTGTCCCAGAAGGACATTTTATCTTGACTGATTATAAGAGGAGGTTAGATCATTAGCTCAGATGTCCATTAGCTCAGATGAGATCACCTCTGTCTTATAAAAGGAAGGGCTGTGTCACTTCATGCACGATGAACATAAATGAAGATTGCAGAGTTTATTTTAGTTCTGGCCTTTCCTAATATTTGACTGTGTCATATTGCAACACAATTTAAGACAGATGCTTTGGATGCACATTTTAATCTTTAAAAACCCTAAACAAGACTGAAAATAAAATATTGAAATACTAATACAAATCATCAGATTTGTACAAGTATGGGTTTCCAATGCAGAAATGTCTAGCACCTGAGCTTCCTGAAGAAATGTAAGGTTTGGAAGCATGGAACTCACTCTCACTGGAGTTTTTGTGGGTGTATTTCACATGTATCTGCTGACAGAGAACAACAAGACTTGCAAATTGTCAGTCTCCAGGTTCTGGTGGGGAGTTTCTGCTACGAGTCCATTTTGCTTGTCTAATTTAGGTGTGATCTGGTCTATTCTGCACTTGCTGTGTCTCTTTTTTCCCTACCGTTCAGCATCTCACTGCTGATTCACCATTCAGCTTTCCATTCCTTTTCTGCTGCGTTGCTTGGCTGTCTTTCATTTCTCCTCAACCTATGCTATGTTTCTGCCTCAGTTCCTGCCTTTGCTGCTTGGCCAGTCTGCCTTTCTATTTTACATTAGTTTCTTGTCTCTATTTTAGGATCTTTCTCCTCAGCTTTTTCCAGATCAGCTCTTTTAACTCCTTCGTTTTTCTTAGCATTTTCAAAACATTCTGTCCAGGTGTGTGTGGCCAGCCTGTCAGCATACTCTCATCTCTTCTTTTCAACAGGAATTTCTCTTCCCCTTTCTCACATTTCCTTCCATCACTAATTCTCAGTCCCAGACCTGTAATTTTCTCCTGTATGATTTTTCTATTTCACCCTCCCTTCCAGTCTCATTTTCTCCTTAGTGTTTGCTTGCCATTTTCCAGTCTATTATCTCCTGTGTCCATATCTCAATCTCTTGCCCTTTTCCTTCATTCAGTTTTCCTCTTCTCCTTCTCCCACTGTGTAGACCTGAGAGACCACAGCAAGTCTGATCTTTGACTGCAGAGGAGATGGGACATTCTCCAGGAGTGACGTTCTCTGAGTTGCTGTATTCTCAACAATTTAGCTGATGAAATCTCTGCTGTGATCTGCAGGTCCTTTTCTGGCTGTATTTTTTTTAACACTAAAGACTAAAATATATCTTTAGATATACAGCATTGAGGTTTTAATCTGCAATGAATGGGCAATAGGAAAATGAATTACACAGGATTTCCATCTGGACCAAAACCATGTGTTAATGTCTCAACCACTTTGTTTTGCCTTCCTCTGCAAGGACCACATAGAAAAATAGATTGTGAAAATCCAAGAGGTTGATGTTGTCATTCTTTTTTTCCGTGAAGAAAATGTTAATTTATGTAGTTAGTATTTGGCAAATTTACAAGCTGCTAAAACAGTCTTATAATGAAAACTGCTGGGCAAGCCTAATAATCTTTAATGCTACCAGCTTTGCCATAGTGACATTCATGTGTATAAAGACAAAAACAGGAGTGTATGAATACTACAGGTAAGTTTCTTTTGAAAAGCCAGAATTTATGACAGACTTCAAGCAAATAATGTTATCTCAGGGGACGTTCACAAGATGGTCGATATGTGCATGTAATCCTAGGATTAAAAGCATAAAAGGGAGATGTTTGCATGTAAAATAGCTCACTATATCAAAGCCATGTGCTTGACCTGAGTGGTATGATGTCTTTCTCTAGACATGAGATTTTAATTAGCTCTCTTGGCTGCAAGGGAAAACGCAAAGGCCTGCAAGGTGAAAGCCATGCAGTCTCTCACTCTCTTCTTGTTTACAGGCTATTGAGCCTATTGTCACTTTCCCGTTTCTGAATGACATTCTTTTTTTTTTTATCCTGCTCACTGCCTATTAACATTTAGTTAGATCTCTTCTGAAATGAACCACAGTCTTGGAAAAATGGACACTACAAGACATGAAAAACAACATGCCTGTGTGCTTGTCACTTTTATTCACAGAACCTGCCTTCAATTGCTCAAGCTTTAAAAATCCTTACAGTCAGATTGAATTTTCAGGGTTTTTTTTCAGATTTATTTCTTCTTCCGACTTCAGAATTATTTGGATCAAACCTGAAGTCTTAGTGTAAATTTGAAAAAAGAAATAATTTGTTTGGGTTTTCTCTCCCTTCTCTTTCTAAAAGTAGAATGAATAATATGAAAAGAAGGAGCAGATTGCTCCTATTACAAAATAGTAAACATGACTTTCTGTCAAAAGCTGTAATAATCAGATTGGTAGGAGAAATGTCTTCCCTTGTTCTAGGGGAAATTAATATTAATTTGGCCAAGTGTGATGTTAAAGCTCTTAGCAAGAACATGTAACACATTATAACCATTTCACAGCCTGGTCAACCTCTCTCTGGACTCACAGGAAGAATTCCTACTGATTCTGCTGAAGTTACAATCTATGTCTGCTTTGTGCAATTAAGTCTTCTGTGGACATCTCTGAAGTGACCAAGATAGTTCTCAAAGTAGCACAATGAATATGTTCCCACCTAGAGTGAATTAATTCTCCATAAGGCACAGCTTTTTCAATTATCTGCTGTGCTACTGGTGCTCCCATAACTTGCTGAAGATATCTTGGGGTTCATCAGTGCTTTTTGTGCTTGGGTGTGCCTTGAGGGTCTTTGTGCTGCAGGGAATTACACTATAGTCTCTTCTGGAGAACTATAAAATACTTTTTTTATGACCATGAGGGAGAGAGATAGGAGTATTGCCTTAATTCTCAATTGCTTTGATTTTAGACTGGGAGAACTTCTGACCAGAAGGAATGTAAAACTCAGAGTGTAATACGTACTTACAAAGGAATAAGAAAATTAAAATGTCGATGACCATTGAAGTCGGGTGAGGTACGTGATAAGTGGATAGCTGTCCTGTTGAGATCAGTACCTTGATAGAAGTCTAATTTATTCTGCAGTGTGGATATAGATAACCAGGGAAAGTATTTCCTGTATTTAAGGTGTTTGTATTCAACATGTACAAAATTTCGTGGAATCATATTTAAGGAGAAAAATCTCCTCAAAAGAGGATTCCCTTTTCTTTGTTCACTGACAATTTTCTTACAGTGATTTGGAATCTCAGTCTTGTCCTAGTGACTAACCACTCTTTCTCTTGCTTTTACGTATATAATATAGCCATTGTAAGCCATTGTAATTCTCACTAATCACAACTTTTGAAAATACCTGTATAGCGAAGATACACAATAATATATTAATGAATATTCTACACAGTGTTTAAAAAGACAAATATTTGGGAGTTAATTAGTTTATTAGTGATTCTGCCTCAGAACATATGAATATGTTTGTGCTAATGCACATTTCATACACCTTTTCTCTTGTTAGCAATTATGACAGCAATATAATGCCTGTAGTAAGAAAAAATTGCAAAAGAAAGCTTAGATGTCATTAAAATTAGGAGTTTTACGTTGAGGCTACTCTCATCCATAGCCTGAACCAGGCAAAGCTGTATAACTGGAGCAGAAGAAACAAGGAGATGGAGAGGCAGGCGAGAGCTGTTTCTTGTGAGGCCCAAAGGAAACACAGTGGGATTGGGGTGTCCTGCCCAGGTCCGGGAGTTGGGCTCGATGATCCCTGCAGGTCCTTTCCTAGTCAGCACATTCTCTGGTTCTCTGATACTCTCTGGGAATGGTCTCAAAATAGTCTTCCAAAAATAGATTTAAAGCATATATTTAAATCATGCTTTTTTGGACATTATTACGAGTTACTAGGTGAGATCTGGGAGAACTCCAACTTGGATCTAATACCAGTGTAATATCCCCATTACAGTAATGCAGTGATTGCTTCAACAAGGCAGGAAGTTGGGACTCAAGATGCCAAAATACTCAGCTGGTTGAAAACTGGCAGAGCTCCACTGACTGCAGTGGATTACATTAATTACCATTTGCTAAGAATCATTACTAAAAACATTTAATTTACAAGCCAAGCAGGTAAAAAGTATTAAAAAACTCCAATGGATTTTTACACCAAAGGCAGAGGCTATTGCTGCTGTAGTTGCCCAGCTGAAGAATGTAGTGTTTAGTCCTTCCTAAGGATTTTTCTTCCCCTGGAAGAGCAGAGTGTTTACAAGGAGGTGGTGTATGTATAACTTGAGACTTGAAAGCAGGAATACAGGATACACAGGAAAATATTGTCCAGTGTGCTTTTTTTTAACTGTCTCTCAACAAAGCACAACTTTGTATATTTTTTTTAGTTTTATAAGTGTTATTAAAAAAAAAAAAAAGACAAAAACCAGCAAAAACAACAGCAACAAATACCCATGTAATTGTCACTTCAACTTAAGAAGGTTCATGTAACTTTGTCTTACCTGTGAACTCTCTGTGCATTCAGGCATTATGAAGCTGCTCTGGTATGAATGATACATGGTTTCTACAGAGCAAATAGGCTGTTATAAGAAAAAATAAATAAAAAAACCGGGAATAGACAGCATCTTAATAGAATTTTAAAATCCATGTAGCAAAATAAATATTGAGGGTGATCTCACTAGCTGCATTTCTCAGTAGTCATTGTGTCTTTGAAAAGACAAAAATATGTACAAAGTTCAAAGACACGTTCTGGTCTAAAACTAGATACCTCAGCATACAGGGGAAAAAAGAAAAGGTGAAGAGTCTACTGAACTACAGAATTAAGTACATAATTCCATTTTCATAGAAGTATGCACAGCTTCCATTTTTACATAGACTGTTCACAGCAAAGACTCATGACTAAGCTAATTGACAGCTCATTTAATCTAATAAACTACTACAAGTATGCTTCTGGACTCCAGCTCCTAAAATACCTCTAGGGACAGGAGAGAGAGAAGGAGGGGAACCCTGCAGTACCCAGAAAGGAAGGCCTTGGATTAGAGAATATGCCTTATAGCAATGCACAAGCTTGTCTGTTCCAAACTGATTGAAGAGAATCCTCTTTTACAGAAACACTGAATTTAAAAATGTGGGTCTGTGGAAAGAGCTTTGATGTGACACTGGAGCTTCACTATGGCTGTTACAGCAAAAAAATGCCATCTTGTACCATGTAACCTTTTCAGGCAACAGCATAATTGAATGGAGCAGCAGATAGAGAGGCAGTTCCAAGGAACTCTGCTCTCTGAATCTGTTTCCTTTTTGATACATCTCGGCAAAAACAATACATGCATGAGGCATGCTGTTATTACAGTTCTAGAAGCTGTAGAGTGAATCCATACAGGCTGACATAGCCTGTAAATGATTTTCCTACTGAGATAAAAATACTGTTTCTTCCTACGAGATAAAAAGAGAGCCAGCAAGGTATGGGTATGTGATATGTGGTGCTGAGTTTCATTCACAAAATGTATCCACCAGCAATTGTTAGAAGATTTTTATTTATTTTGTCTTTTGAATGCTGTTTTATAATAATTAGCTCTTCCTCAGTGAACAGCCCAGCCGAGATTCTGCAGGAGCACATTTCATCCCTTGCTCAGTGTGAGGTCTGTGTGCCTGACGCACAGATGGTGCGAGTCTGCTCCAGCACTCACGTTGGCAGCAGCTTCCCAGGCCACGCTTTCAGCTTTCCAGGTCTTGGATCAGTCTCTAGAGTTTAACTGAGATGAGTGACTTGTAAGAGAGACTGGTCTCTGATTTGAACTGCCCTGGAGCAGGGATGTTCAGGAAAGCTTCCTTCTGCTGGAGTTCCTTCCTGTTGGATTCTACGGATTTTAGCTAAATTGGTCTTAGAAGCTGTTCTGGAAGCCCTACAGACACAGCACTGACTTAGACCTATAGAGGCTGTCACATAGTGCTTGCCTTGTTCAGTCATTATCTGTGTAGAGGTCGGTGCTAGGGGAGACTTTGACAGCTTACTTTAAATTCATGTGAGACTTGTATCTGGATGATCTTCCCCATTGTCATAGGAGCCTGCAACTCCTGCTTAAGAAGGTAATTTGGCTGGTAACTTAGCAGTAAACAATTTTGTTCTTACTATCTTTCTCAGTGATTGTCATGATATTTATGTGGTTCTTTCTTTACAGTCAGAAAGTAAATTGAATGAATTAGCAAAGGCTTTATAAAAATTTGAAATTAATAAACATACATGGAGTTGAAACTCCTATTTATTTTTGCCAGCTGCATTATTTATTTATTTATTTATTTATTTAACTACTGTATCAAGTTGGATTTGATTTGTACATACTTTAGCCAAAGGTGAAGAATTTTGTACCTCATGTTATTCTCTGATGAGCTAGCAGATGGACTTAGGGGATATATGGACACGTTCCAAAAGATGCTACACTTACCCTTGTTAAGGTTGAAGTAATGGAGAGTTTTATGATTAAGAAAAGTATAAAGAAGAAATGCAAGAGCTGGAATTTTTTTTTAAAAAATAGTTTAAGAATAAGAACCCAAATGAATATATTTGGTGCACATTTCTCTGGAGGTCCTGGCTGTGGACTTTGTAATTTTGAATTCCATTAGAAAATGAAATTTTTGATTGAAATGTTATGATTGCCATAGATTCTGAGGAGCTTTTCAGTCTTTTGACCCTGGATTTCAGGATACTTCTGACATATAAAATAATAATATATTATGCAGTCATTCCTTCTTCACCCCCAAAAATGGAAAATGTAACTGATACCACAACACTTGTAGACACAGCTGGTGTAACTATGAAGCTTTTCCTGTGTGTCCTGAGTGTACTCTGCAGGCTCTAAGAAAGGAAGGCAAGTGTTTAAATGACTTAAATTTGGGAAATAAAGAAAATTTTCTATTCATTCGAATTGTGCCCCTCAATGAGGTTCACTCTGACTGATCTCAAAAATCAGAAATGTGTTATATTTTTTCTTTTCTCCTTTTGTCTCTTTTTGTTGTCCTCGATGAAACAAAGTACTAAGCAACTTTTTTTAAAGCATAGCGAAGACTTCTTACCCATATAAAACAAAACTACAGTTTTATATAATCTTGAAATGAAAATTTAAACAATCAACTGTTTTGAAGTTGTTGAAGCACTTTTATCCTCTTGGGTCACCAGTTTTATATTTGCTGAAACTTCCTTGCTTTCTGGCCATATTTATGGGTGGTTCGTCTACAAATGAAGTTTTTCACTGAAGTGCAGTTTTGTTATGTTTGTTTTGTTTTTCTAAGGAAAAGAAGGGAAAAAAATTGAAAAACAGAGAGCAACTCTATTTAAATTTTAAAATCATCTCAGTAATGTGTAATAAAATAAGTTTGGCTGGGTGAGAGTATATGAAGCCAGCCTCTGAAACACTTGCATTCTTTCTAAGATTAAATATACTATTGCACACTATTCGCACTTGTCTTTTCCCTCATTCCTAAGGCAAGGACACCAGTCTGCTGTCTTTGAGAGGGGTGTGGTGAAGGGAAGGGAGGTCAGGATTAGTAGTGGAATTTAGAATGGAATTATGAAGGGCTTGGTACAGTGAAATGTGGTCATTTCAGATATTCATTGAGGAGTCAGAGCCCATTTACCAGAATTATAATAATGTATGAGATGGGTTAGCCTGGTTAGTTGTTAACAATTTTTTTAACAATGTATATCCCATTTGAGGTATTCCACTGCCACTGCTATGTTCTGTGTACAACCAAATCCTAAAGCCGCAGGCATTAAAAGTAGAATTCTCCAAACTAAATTCTGTTGAGTTTACACATTGCTGACCAATGTCAAGATGTCAGAAAAATGAAATCACTTTTAAAAATGCAAGCTGGAAAATATGAATATATATCTGCAAGTTTTCTTTGTAATCCAAAAGGAAACTAAGAGACTGTCAAAACGCAGGGAGCCTCATTTACTATTTGCAGATGCCACTCTCTCTTTACTCCCTTAGCAATAAACTGACATTTTGGAGCATTCCTTCTTCCAGCAAACAAAAGCAGCTGTAAGTCACTTAGAATAGGTGGCTGTATTAACAAAGCTTGCTCAAGCTCAAGGGAAGAGATGGCCTAATATTTCCATAGCTTTAATTACTATTTGATGATCTGGATAATCTTTGATCAAAGCGCTGTTCTTGATTAATGTATAATATATTGTTGGCTTTAACAATAATAAATTCTATTCTATTGGTTCTTCTATTGAGATGGTTTTTGCAGAAGCTAAGAATAAAATTAAACATTTTCTTTAAAAAATATTCACACAATAAACCCAACAAAGCCCCAGACATTAGAGCTAATCATTTTCCAAATCCTGTGGTTAGTAAAATG
The DNA here is from genome assembly GCA_013400175.1 of Phainopepla nitens. Classification (NCBI taxonomy): domain Eukaryota; kingdom Metazoa; phylum Chordata; class Aves; order Passeriformes; family Bombycillidae; genus Phainopepla; species Phainopepla nitens. The sequence goes on from VXBQ01008398.1 coordinate 1,472,343, forward strand.
CCAAAAAATCTCAGTTTGAGTTCCTTGAGATTTAAAATTACTGTGGGGGAGAGAGTCAGTAGATGATAAATTGCATTAAGAACAGCTAAGGCAGGCCAAAATTTTCTATGAATAAGTGAGTTTGAGAAATTACCTAAGTGCCCATCTCCAAATATACCAGAAGTACAGAATAAATGTGAAACATTTTCTTCCTATTGTTCTTGTTCTGTTACAAGAGAGATCCACTTGTACTTATGAATTGGGATTTTTGAGTTCTTACTCAATCTCAGCTAAAATCCTGAGCTAAAACTCCTGTGAAACCAATAAATTATGTCATCTTTTTATTTAATACTGTATTCTTATCACTAGGAACCAAAAATGAATACCTTAAAATATGTTTTTCTTAATAAAGGGGGTTGTAAAATCTGCTTTTCATGTTTGTAAATTAGCAGAAGTACAAAGCAGAACTCTTGTTTTATCAAGGTTTAAATACAAAGTGGCAATTACAAAAATTGCTTCTTAATTTGAAAGTCCTCTGGACTACTCTATTAATTATCAGCAGTCAGAAGGGGCTGATGATTCCTACAAAGAGTGCCTGATTATATGCTTTCCTTTGAGTAGGCACCTGAGTGAGCCCATTGGCTCTGGCTCTGCTTATCCTCTCTCTGATGATAGCTGAGGCATGAGTGTTCCCAGCACCTTGCAGAATTCACTCTGAATGTTTTACTTAGGAATTAACTTGCTCTGATAATTTTTTCCCTAACGTGCATGTCACTACTGTGACAAGTCATGGTTTTCAGCACATCAGCTGCCCTGTCACTTGTCATTCCAGACCTTTAGAGCAGTCAGTGATCAGGCAAGTGACTCTGAAAAGCAGCAGCTACAGTAAACTGTTGGGGTGGTTTCCTCCTTTGTGTTGTTGCCATGAATTTCAGGAATGAAGGCATCTGTGAGTTGCTAGGGAGCAGCTGTAATCTTATTTATACACTGTATGGAGCAGAGAGTAAGACATATAAAATACTCAGACCGATTGCTTTGAACACACAGAACGCTTCTTAGAAATGAGCATTTTTCAATTTGTTTCACAATGAATTGCTTCTGATTCAAAGAAAAGAAGTGTCTTGTGAGAAAGAAAAATTGTCTGGCATGTGTTAGAAATAGAAAGTATTAATATAACTTTGGAAATAGGATACACAAGTAAGAAGACAGAATTTTCTTATGTTGGGCAGATCATATTGTTTTGGGCTACTAAAATTTCAGTTAAAGGAAAATATCCACAGTAATAAAAAGTTAGCTAGAATAGAATAGAATAGAATAGAATAGAATAGAATAGAATAGAATAGAATAGAATAGAATAGAATAGAAATATAATGTTATGTAACATAAAATTAGGAAGTGGTTATTTCTTTTTTCTGAATTTTCCTGCTGCCAAGATCTCATCATATGTTTGGATGTCTGTCTTTCCTTTCTACTTTTATCTCAGAATGACATCATGATTTAACTTCATGACATTGGTCAAAACAAAAACTAAAATTACTAATCATATGTGTGTTATTAGTTGATATTTTTTTAATTAAACAAAGTTATTAAAACAGAATCTTTGATTCTTTAAAGCATTGAATATTATCAATAAAACTTTATATATATTTTTTTAATTTTAACATTACCCAAAATTCCAGTAAGAAATGGATTTTTTTTCAGCTGAGGACTGGGCTGGAATGGAGCTGATGGCCCAGGGTACAGACAGAGGTTCCTGGGGAGGCAGGTCTTGATCTCTGAGTCCTGGTAGTGCCACAAAGTGATAGAAAGCACGAGATTGGAAGGACCAGGGGGAATTGGCCATGGGAGGCCCTTTCCAAAAGTGAAGAGTAGGCTGGAAGAGAATACTTTACTCAGCCTTTATTTAAGTTTCACTCTGTTCAGAAGGATTTTTAAAATTTAAAAAATAGGTTAATTATTGTAGTACACAAGCTTGTGAAACCTAGGTCAAGATTTCACAAGTACTCTCAGTAGTTTGCTGTGGTTACTTTCAGAAAAGATGGAGGAAACTCACCACAAACTTCTGGTTGATTTTACTGCAAGCTCAGCACTGTCTTTGAGCAGTGGTTTTTGCCATCATGGTAGTCTCCAGCTGGTCTAGGCTGACAATAAAGCATTTGGTGATAAGGCATTGATTGTTGACAGAGATGTCTCAGCCTAGCTGAGCTAAGTGATCTTGAAAGGAGTATTGAAATGGTAAAAACATCCAGAGATTTACCCTGTACAGATAGGTATTACTGGAACTGTTGAGCTATTTTATTTCTCTTTTCCAAAGCTGGAAAAATAACAGTGATTTTGGTTAACTTGAAATTCTGGGTTTGGACTTCTGAAGACATTAGCTGGTATGATTTCCATGTCCATGGAAGTATTTGGTGATGGAAATGAGATTGGCATGTTCATGTCCTATGTTTGGGCCCTCAGCCAAGCTACCACTGCCTGAAGGGAAGGCTCTGTTGTTTTTTAAACTAGGAGACAAAGAAACAAAGAAAGAGGCAAAGAAGTTCTACTGCAGTTGAAAATAATTATTTTTCTGAGTGTTATACAGCATGAGGACCGTTTCAATAAATTTTCAATGCTAGAGCCAGCCCTGATGCCTGCCACAATATAGCAAGAGCCATGTAATAATGTCTTTCATTCTCTCTCAATTTGTGCAGAAGTGTTTGATTTGCCCTGGCGAGCTTTATAGGAAGCAAGGAGAATGTCTCTTTGTGAGAGATTTATAAACATGTCCTTGAAGACTGAACAGAGAGGGGCATGTTCTGCTGAGGAGCTGGCAGTTTTTCTAATCTTTGTCACATTCAACTATTGTTGTGTTGTTTCACCTTAATGTGACTCTCTCCATCATGTTCTCTCCCCTAAAACCTTGCACTTCATTATCTGCAATTTTAATACAATCTTTCCTGAATAAAGAAGTGCATGGCTATTGACTTCAGAAATAAATTAAAGTATTTTTGTGCTATGACCTTACAGGTTTTGCTTAGTCATGCAATGAGGCTTTATTCTGTGAGAAGTGACAGGGTTTCACTGGCAATTTGGAGATATTTTAGCAAAATATTAGTGATTAAAGTACTGAAATATATATTTTTTTAGATGCAAAAACCAATAGAAACTTGCATACATTTAGTTAAAGCAATTTAATAAATTGTATTCAAATTAGCTCCTTTGAACAAGCTATGGAGCCTGCCAAATTGTGGTTTGTAAGACAAATGAGCACACCTTTGCCAATAACACCCTTTATGAGATGAGCATTTGCTAATTTTGTTAGACTGCTAGGTGGGAGGCTTGGAGAAGGAAAAGTTTGTCCCAGGGTGCCAAATCCTGAAGTGTATATCATTTCCCTGTGTGGTGTTGTGCTGGACTGCTGCAGTGCTACAGTGAGTTAAAGAAAAGGGTAGTAGGCAACAAATAAATTATGTACATACCTCCTGAATAATTAATGAATATTAGACTGTTCTTTGTAGTTGAGACAGGTCTCACACTTCAGGAAAATAAAGAAGTGTGTGAAGTTCCAAGTAATTTCTGATGCTGTTTGTTTAGGAGCTGGCAGGATAAATCTTTCACTGGCAGTAGAAGCAGAGTAGATTGGTGCTCCAAGTCCTGCCATGGGGTAAAACAAAGAAGGGGAGACGGAAAGTCACTGACTCAGACCTGTGTGGAAACTTGTGCCAATCTCAAAGGGTTTTATTTTGGGTGGGAGTTGTTCTGAATTTTATTTTTTTGAAATCTCTGACAAATACAAGATGTGAAGTCAGCCTTGAAGTCAGGCTTTCTTGGTAGTAGGACCCACAATGCCTGTTATAAAGGTTTTAATGATGCTCCTATCTCTTGTGGTGATGATGTCCTTGTTAGGTGATTTAGGCTTTTGAATTTTTCAGATAGCTGGTGCTGGAGAAAAAAAATGAAAATGTTTATTTTTTTTCTACAAATGTCCTACTGTCCAACACTTTTGACAGTCTGCAGCTTTCAAACCATTCAAGCTTGGGGATATGGGAATAACTTTCCTATAGGAATTTGGTATGTGAAAAATGTGAATGCTTTCAAATTGGGGTTTATAGGATCAAACATTTGCTGGAAGAACAAATTAGATGCAAGGATAAAAGTGCAAATTTTCCATCCAGGTTCTCAGAGCATTACCACTATGGCTTACTGTATGTAACTTTGCTCTACATTGAGCACAGCACAGGAAGGACACAGACCTGTTGGAGTGAGTCCAGCAGAACACAAAGATGATTAGAGAGATGGAAAATCTCTCCTATGAGGAAAGACTGAGGCAGTTAAGATTGTTCATCCTGAAGGACTTTGGGGAGACCTTATGGTGGCCTTCCAGTACCAAAAAATGGCTACAAGAGAGTTGGAAGGAGACTTTTTACTAGGGCACATAGTGACAGGATGAGGGGGAATGGCTTTAAACTGAAAATCAGTAGCTTTAGATTGGATGATAAGAAGAAATTTTTTACTGTGAATGTGATGAGACACTTGCAAAGTGGAAACTGTGGGTGCTTCATTCCTGAAAGTGTTCAAGAAAAGCTTGGATGGGGGCCTGAGCAATTGGGTCTAGTGAAAGGTGTCCCTGCCCACGGCTGTGAGGTTGGTGATCATTAAGGTCCCTTCCAGCTCAGGTGATTCTGTGATTCTCTGATTAAGTCAAATAAGATACTGTCTTTTTGGTTGGTGGTTGTGTGAATGCAGTATGACATCCCCTTAACTTCTACTGAGGCTGTTCCATCACAGCCTATTAGAAACCAAATTTCACTAAGTGCTTGAAAACATTAGAGAATCAGCACTGCAGCACTTGCCCTTATATATCTGGTCAGTGCAATCTGTAAGTCATCCCTGTCGTCCATTTGCTTCAAACCTGCATTAATTGAGCACATATTTCACTCTGCCTCTATGTGAATTTTCTTTTCTTGTGGCTCTCTTAGTTTTTGTTTATCATGTTGAGTGAAAAGAATTACTATGAAATGGCTTTTTTATGATGAACTACTACTTTCTCCAAATTTTAGATTTTTTTCTTAACTGAAACTCGAAGTGAAAAGGCTTTATACTAAATTTTTCTTATTGCTTTCACTATTGGGTAGGAAATGAAGAGCAATTGCGTAAAAAAATCTGGAAAAAAAGAGACCAGAAATAATTCAACAAAGGAAACCAAACATAAACATTTTCACAAGAGAAATATATGAATGCTTTAAAATGATTTTTAAAATTATTATTTTAAAACTTCTGTGAAAATTATTTTACATTTTGTAGCCCATTTGGAAAATCTCGTTTCCATTCTTCTGTAAATTTAATAATTTTGATTAAGGTGTACTTCATGTAGTCACAAATGGAGTTTAAAGTTTTTGCCATTACATTTCTCTTCAAAGACCAAAACTTCAACACCTGGTATATTGCAGTGCCTGTTCTTTGTGTGACCAGAGTGAATGTTTGCTGAAAATATGAAAACCTGAAAATTTTACAAGATTTGATTGTCATTCCAATTTTGATGTTCCTCTGAAATTTCCAGTCTTGATTCAAATCATCTTGATCTATAAAACTGATTTTTAGTCGTGCCTTGTCTTTAGGACTGGTCATGACAGCCAATTTAACTCCAAAACAGCTTGCTGACTGCAAATTTAATGTGTTTCAGAGGAAAAAAAAATCTTAAGTGATCAATTGTAGAATAAAATGTCTTTATTTCCAAATTTGTTTGATTAATACTTGACTTATAGGCCAGTTCTACTATTAGGATATGTCCTAAAAAATCCTCTCCCATCAAACCCCCACCCCCTTCAAAAATAAAACTAACCGAAAAAAACCACAAACCCCTCAAAAAGAGATTTTTCGGTTTAACTAGAGATAAAATTTTTTTAGTTTGTGAATATTTTTAAAATCAAGCACCTTAAGAGTATCAAGACTACAGTCTGAGTTGATTAGGATCTGTCATCTGTTGTAGCAGTTTTCTGCTCATGATGCACTGACTTTTTAAAAATAATCATTGCTATATGAGGAATAAAGCTTATTCCAATTGCTTAGTTACTGGTGGAAAGAAATGACTGTACTTTTGAAGCAAAATAAACAACAAACCAAGACCCAACAAAGGTTTTGTAAAATTTGTAAGTGATGAAAAGCTGTGGCAGCGTATTGGACATGCGTGATAAACATTTGCATCTACACCTGCAGTTGTCAAAAAAGTTTTGGTAGTATTTATCAGCTGCAGGTACCAGAAACATATTGTGGTGAGGTTCTTTAAGGTCTCCACAGCCTTAACCCGAGGAAGCTGGCAGGGCTGGTGGCTCAGTGTGCCTGGCAGCTTTTTGGCTCTCGTGCTGGATGGCAGCCAGTGCATTAGTGCTGGACCCGTTCCTGCCTGTGCCTGGAATGACTCCCTGGGAGACAGCACAGCCCCCACCAGGCAGTGCTACAGAGGCAAAGCACTTGAGTAAACTCAGGCCATCTGTTGGCTGCATAAATTAGTTTTCTCCATTTGCCCATCTAGCTATAAGGTATCCACCTTTTTTCTTCTTTCTTCTTTTTTTTTTTTAATTCATTTTTTGCATCATTTTTCTTCCTTCCTTCTTATGGTTTCGTGCTTTTCACTTTAATGTCTTTGATTAACAAATAAAATTATCTCCTTCATATACATGTTCTGCTTTGGAAACAGTTAATGGCTCCTCAGAGATAACCTTTGTTCATGATAGAGGAGAAAACCACTTGTATTTCCCCTCTTCCGCCTCATCTTTTTTTCCCCATTTCCCATTTTGTATTTCAGCTTTTCCCTTTTTTTCTCTTATTTGTTCCTCCTTCTCTTTCCTTGTGAATATTAATACTATCATATGAATAAGTAGATAAGGGACTAAACTGATTAAATTATCATAACTTTAATTAATTAATTCAATTGATATGTTTGTATTTCAGCTTTCAAGGAAGAATTCAATTTGGCAATAACTATTTTTTTTGAAATTCAGTCATTTTAAAGGATCTCCATTTTACTGCTTTGTTAGCAGTCTGTGGGAATCAGAGTCCTTGAGCATTTGGCAGCTGGTTAGTTTATCACTAAAACTGGTCAATTTTGAAGATTTATTAAATGATTTTTAATGTCAGCTTCTATCTCAGACAAAAAGGTTAAATACTCCATTCACAGGGCCCATTTGGATTTTCCTAGCAGTAGTCTTTTTGAAGCTCCAGTAAGAACAGATGACGTCTTGATGCCTCTTCTGTCAAGTCACTTGGCTTATTTTGAATGTGTACTGTCATTTTGATTTATTTCCGTTTTTTTCTTTTGCAGATTTATTTGAAAAACACAGCAATGTATACTGTAGAACCCAACAACCCTCGTCAGCTAGTGGAAATTGCAGCCAGAGACATTGAAAAACTTCTAAGTAACAGGTCTAAAGCCTTGGTGGTGAGTACTAATGGGTTAAGTTTTCTATTTAGTATTTTAAAAGATTGTTATTTACTAATGAAACATGCTTTCATCGTTATTTTTACTGCCTGTACACTTAAAAGCAGTGTCAGTGTGATGTGTATAAGACATGACATGTAGAAAGATGGCTCCTGACTTCATGGTAGAAATGAACTCGTTTGTTGGCATAGGGCAGATGTTTATAATATTGACCGACAGATAGGAGCCATGGCCAAGGAAGAAACTGAGTTATATATAGACTGGAAAATATTCCTCTAGGTGACGCACATGAATGTTTATGGCTTGAAGATCACTGTACTCTGTAGTAAGTAATGAGATTGGGGAAACAAGAAACAGGGCTTTTTTTTTTTTTTTTTTTTTTTTGATTTGCTACTTTAACCTGTGTTTAGTCGTATTTTATGTGAAAGCCATGCTTCATTGTGCACTCACAATTCTTTATGCTTTAATCAAGTATCTGTTTCTTTAAAGTGCTTTTGCCAGCAGTCCCTTTCTCTTCTATCCTGTAAGGCACCAGACTTGGGTAATTGCTTTGTATGGCTCCTACTCACGTCACTCTCACCAGTACAAGAATTTAAAGTGCTTTTCAGAAGATACTGAACAAACAGGCATGGATGGATCGAGATGAATTGATAAACATACTTCATTCAGAGTAGATATATTAGATATAGGTTTAAAGGATGGAAAAGCAGACTGGTTTTCCTTTGGCAATTACATATCCACATAGGCATGCAGATGAGTTTGGATTTGTCTTTTAAAGTGAAAGAGAGAAGAAAGAGGGATTAATTCACCTAACTGTAGACATCTACTGAGCTGGTCATCCTGAGCTCCGTTTTTTGTTCAGTGGAATGAAACAGGCACTCCTCAGTCAAGGCTGACCTGACATTTTCTGACTAAGACTTCAAAATGAGATGAGCTATGGCTGAGATGGTCTTACTTCTCTCTTTCTCAGCTGGAGAAGCCTCAAATCTAAATGTCTAAATTGTAAGTGTGTAAAGCTGGGGGAGATGAGTGCCACCCAAACAGTCCTTTTATCAGTACAGTTTCATGCAGCTGAAGAATCAGGGTGAGTGAAACTACTGCTGCTGCCCTGAGGACTCACCTTCTTGTGGGCAGTGAAATGTTGCACAGTCTGTTGTCTGTGCATAGGTACCACAAGAGGTAACTGTTGTCCTGCCTTTAGAGGGAGTTCATATTTCCAGTTGCCCTTGTTTACCTAATACACATGTACATCAGTGTTATCTGGGCCAATTTATATATTCATACAAATTACTGGAAAATATTTTTCTTGTTTTCCTGTTTTACCTCAGTGGGCGTGTTTATGTGGCATTCTGTGGACTTTGTAATACCATTGCAAAATACTGTAAGTCATTTGCAGACCTTTGTGAATACAAAATTTTCCCCACCATTTTCCCTTCCCCGTGTAAGTTTGATGTTTTTAAGTTATCACAGCAAAAGCTTATATTTTCTCATCACTCAAGATTAATGTAGAGGTTTTTTTATGTGTCTGTGGTAGTTTGATCTTAAAATTTTAAGAAAATTAAATAAGTATCTCATGCTTACTTTAATAAGTATTCCAGAACAGTTTTTCTGTGAATGGGAAAGAAAAGTGCTACTTCACTTCAGGCAAGCATATGGTCACATTTTGAAAAGGGCAATATTATTCAGTTTCCTGAGGTGAAAGAAAATTAGGAGAAGGATGGTCCTCTGGTCCAGTAGCTCCTAACAGCTCAGATATTTATACTGACTTTTCTATGTGCTGTTATCCCAGATGTATACCAGAACTTTCAATGATTTCTGATTTTAAACCTTCCTGTACATTTTTTTATACACAGGAGATACTCATTATCTCCTGTACCTGATCTGTTGATCTACTCAGAGGATTTCTTCACCTTCCATATGTATTTCTCCTTCTGCTTTTTTAAAGAACTACCTTTATATTGTCAGTTTATAAACTCTATGTAATGAGGCCGAATTATTTACCTGAAGTTTCAGTCTTCTTAAGTCTGTTGGGTCACATTTTCTCTGAAATCAGGGGTGGAATTGAATGGAACTGTTACTAATGACTGCACAGAGGGTTTAACCACTGGGGCTAATATGACTCAAAGTGTTAATTAAGACCTGAATCCTGAAAAGAGTGTGATGCAAGGGCATCAGACATCCTCCAGTGATGCCATGAGGAAGGTGCCAGTGAATTACATCAACAGTGTTATTTGGTGTAAGGTAACATACCTCAGGGATGCCATGGTTTCCTCTAGGCATGAGACACAAACAACCTTTGGGCAAAGTTATAATAAACAAATATTAATGATGACTTTTTTAATAATAAATTGTCTTCCCTTGAGCTATAAGAGGCACCTTTAAATATCTCTTGCATTCTGAAATATTTGTGTTTTCATGGAACTATGGGCTAGAAAAATGCCTAGCAATGGGAATAAAATTACCAGGTAAATGGGTGTGAGTTTCTGTTCGACAGAAGCATAAAACTGGTGGTTGAAATAGGTACCTAGCTGAGGAAGGAGAAAGGGGAAAGCCCTGATCTGAACTCATAGGGCTTTCCTAAGTTACTCTTAAAAGGAAATGTAATGCATAGAAGAAAAAATTAGAATGAAAAGAAAATGAAAAATTTTCTACCAAAGTGCAGTGGAGTAGTAAGGAGGGAGACAGGCAACAGCCTTCTAGTGAAGGATGTCGAAGACTCTCTTGCAATGGAGCTTGTTGTTGAAATATTGAACGTATCTTTTATAGCTTACTGCTGTTTACTGTTGTGTATTTGTCTGGCCTAACCCTACTGAAAGCCCTGTATTTCAATATAATGGATTCCCACATGGAAATGGTCCTGCAAGGAACAAGGAATTGGACTCGATGATTCCTATAAGCCCCTTCAAACTCAAGATATTCTATAATTCTACAATTTCATGACATTACAGAGCAGTTAATATTCTGTCTATGTGTACCTTACTATATGGTGGGTACAGATGAGCTGGGCTACATTGCAACCTGCATCCCCAGGTGTGTACTGGCAGGTGGGTGCAGGTTTCACTGAAAGTGTATCCTGCAATAACTATTGGCAAAACTCACAAAGCCTTTCCAGGGGTGCCAACAAATAGTAGGCCTAGCCCACTGGGCTGTCTGACACCCAGATTGTTAATTTTTGCTGGACTTAGCTTCAGTTTTAGCATTCCTACCCCATTAATGAGTGCAGTAGATTCCTGGGGCTGTGTAGATCATGCTAATAGATCAGAATATTTTCATTCAAATGGAAGATTTGGAAGATAGTAATGCTTATTTCATGAGTATCATTAGAAATACTAAATAGAGTACCTGGCATTGTAATATATTTGTAAAATACGGTTTGAGGAGTTACAAATATTTCCTCATTAACTATATAAAATTAAACCCTTTTAAAGCTATTAATATACAAGATAGATTAATGATACTTTTTTTATTGCTCATGTAAAATAGTGTAGTAATCTTAAGATTTGCAAAGCTCCTATCTTTTTGGTCATACTTAAAAATTATAGAGGTAGTTTTTAAATGCTTCTAGGGTTTTGTTTTCTGTTTATGCATTGTATCATGAGAGGAATGAAGTATAATTTTGCTTATATAACATATTAAACATATAAAAAAGTAATATTTGGTCCAGTGCTGCATACTAATTTAAACAGCAGCTTCACTCCTGAGTAGTGTGAAGTTGGTAGCTGTGCAGCCCTTGGCTTTCTTCTCCCCATTGCTCAGTACATGTCAGGGAGCATCCTGAATTTTCTACAGCAGGCAGATCTACAGTTCTACCACTTCTTTTTGCTCAGATATTTGAATTGAAGATAGTAAGCAATTTGTACCTTTTAGGTAGAAGAAAATTAAAGAAATGAAATTAAATATAACAGATACCTAGTAACAGTTTTTCAAGCCCAGAATGCAGAAGTTTTAGTGAAAAGGATCAAAACATCATATTTCTTGCTTAGCTAAGATCCATTTCTGCACTCAGAAATCATTTAATGTTTGACTGTTTGTTTAATAGTAGGAGATTGATCCTAATTATCCTCATATCCAAAACTGGAATTTATACATATTCCCCTGCAAGTCTTTTCCACAGTCAAATACCTCTTTCTGGAAAGATTCAGTGTCAGGATATTTTTGTCAAAATTATGTTGTACACTCACAATGCATTTATTAGTACACTTTTCTGACATTAGTGCCTGCACTCTAAGGCAACAGCATAACCATTAGTGTAAAGCAAACACTCAAGCTCCACTAAAATACATTTCACTGGAGAATGAGAGACAGTCATATTTTCACTGCCAAATTCATGCCTATGATTTATTTGTTTTGCTTTGGGGTCTTTTGTGTCTGCTTTTAGCTAACTCACGTTAGGGTCGCTCAAAGGAAGGCTCCAGTCAGTAACCTTGGCTTCTTGAGCTGTGTGCAGATAAAGATAATATCTTCATTCTAGTCTCCTTGCCTTGATTTCTTAAGAAAACTCAGGAAGCTGAGTTTCCATGGAAACTGAGGCACAGATTGTGTGCTAGGAGACAGGTTCCCTCTACGTGCTGTTGGGAAATGTCCAAGGTGCACAACTGTGTCTCTGAATGAGGAGCTCAGAATGTTTGTCTGCTGGTTTAGATGCAATTTCAACACAGCTGTGCAAGTGTGTCCAGATCTCTCAGTATTTCCCCGCCTGCCTGAAATAAGGCTTCTGTGTCTCACAATAAGACTGGGAAGCTTTAATGTGTTATAACATATTTTGAGGTTCCCAGGCAGAGATCCTGTGCACTTTAAATAGGGCTGGGAATTTTTTGTGTAGCCTGAAAGACCTATAAAAGCAAAATAAATTTTGTAGGTGTCCTTAATACTACTGTTTTTTGAAATTTATCCTCACTCTAGCTTGAGTTTTGTTTTGATATCTAAAACCAACCTAACATTCTCAAAACCACTCTGGGACACTCAGGACTTTCTTGTCTGCTAATCTTAAATTGCCTGTAGTAACAAGATTGTTTTCCATTCTGTAAAAATACTCTATAGATAAATTTGAATCTCTCATTTAGCAGAACTTTGACTGGACATCATCTCTTGCTTTTGGGCTCTGTTATAACTCAGTCACCAGTCTCCTGAGCTCCACTAAGAATTCCAAGAGGCCTAAATAGCCACATCTCAAAGCTGAGTCCACCATTCCCACATGCTAATCTGAAGTTTAGAGCCGATCAGTCTGTGATGCCTTGGGCCAGGTCTCTAAACTGAAAACATCTGTGATTACAGGTGGATACATATCTGGATATGGACACACTTTAACAGGTGTGCTGAAATTGCTTCCAAACTATATTCCAGTATCCCTTCAATTCCATGTGGTAAATCCATTTACTTTTATTCTCAGCCTGTGAGGGCTAAAGTCCCTGCCTGAAAATAAGGTCCTTATCAGTGGTGTAGTTTGGATTCTCCTAAAGCTGAGGGCAATCTGTGCTTTTGACTTCTCTCATTACTTTGCAGGCAGTGACACAGTAAACACTGTGATTTTGTCATTAGGAGACACTGATGAAGTAGGTCTTGAGTTGATGGAGGAACCTGATGTTTCCTGTTGGTTATTATACATGTGTGTGATATCCCATAGAATCCACAGAGAGAGTTTTACCCTTGAGTTGTGGTTGTATCAGAGGTTAATCAAGATAAAATGCCTTTGCCTTCCTCTCTTTCCTAGATGATTTGAAGAATGTAAGCCTTGTTGAGAATTGATTTGAGACTGATATCAATACAAAAAGAAGCATCACCTGTGTCTTGACAGATATGGTACTATTCAGTTTTTAATTTTCAGGTGTTTCTATTCCTTTGACTCTGCCAGTTACAGGCAACGTTAGACCATTTTATTGCAAAGGACTCAAGTTGGAGAAATTCAGAGAAGGAAAACTGCTTGGACTGTGCTTAGTCTCCCAACAAACAACAATTTCCCACATTTTTAAGAATTTTTTTGTTAGTTCTCTGAAAATCTGAACATCATAAGGAAACTGGCAGTGGACTGGATGTGCTGGATTGTATGCCAAAGTAATTTCAGGTGTGACTTTAAAGAATAGGAAGTCTGCAAAGATGGAAAAGAGCAAATTAACTGGAGTTAAATTACCAGTCAAAAAAATGAACAAAATTTTGTCTATGCATGTTTTTGTGTCATGCACAGAGGTTTTATGTTATTTTTCACACTAACATTATAATTTTCCCCTTGAAATTGTTTGGCTATGCCTGTTTCTTCTCTTTATTATTTCAAAATATTTTATTTTATTAACTTTTAATTTCAAGATGAGTGTTCCTTTTTAGCTATAGGAAAAGATTACACGAAGTGTGTACCAGCATCATAAAGCAAGTGGCTTTAATTGGAGTGATACTCCCAGAAAAATGTTTACACTTTGGAAAAATACAACTAAAATACACTTTGCTCTATCTAAGGTCTGTAAGATCATGCATACATGCTGTATGCTTCTACATGACAATATGTCTTGGTTCTTTAACTCTTTTCTGTTACATGTTTGGTAAAATTTTACAGTGTTAGGACTCCAGGTCTATTCACATGTTTACTTTTTTATATCTCCATCAATTCTCTACACACTACGTAGCTCACAGAGGTGGAAAACTTTTAAATTTTGTTTCTGGATGCTTCCTGTGAGTATTTAAAATAGACATTATCTCCTTGTTAGATTTAGCATTAGATTTAGATTTCGGTCCATGACTAGAGTTGGTCTAAATAGCTTCTTCAGATATGGCAGGAACTTTGCAGGTGACTTCAAGACTGATGCTTTGCTATTTTTGAAACTACCTTCACTGGAAATTTTTACATTAGCAGAAAAAGTTTTATATATGCTCTTTTAGACTACAGTACTGAATCTCTTAGCCTGTATGAACGTTGTTGAAATCTCCAGATGTAAATGTAGTCTATTTTGAAAGTCAACTGTAGTTGCTGAAGCAAATGTGTTTTGGAATGAAAGACAGTGAGACGTAACACCTGTGAAGTCAAACATTTGTCAGCTTGTCCACATGTCAGATGTTTGAATTTGTTTTTGCATGTCTTGCCTAGAGTCTTGTTTTATTAACCAAAATCCAGGTTCTGTGGATGCAACATTATGCCTCAGAGGATAGATTCACATAACTCTTATACCTTGCTAGGCATCATAAAAGTCTGCAAAAAATAAATCAGAGGACTTGCAGTGAAAGTTCTTAGGAATATTGCCTGTTTCCATGCTTTTCATAGTTAACTTGATTTGCCTTCTGCAGATCTTATATTATTGTTGGCAGATAAAGAAGGGGTCATCCCTCCAACTTCCCACATTCTCATAGATAGCCACAGTAATAATTTTGATTTCTGTGGCCCTGAACTCTACATAGTGCTGCAATGGCATCAAGTCTGTGAGCTTAGAGAGACACCTGCTGAATCTCCATCCTGCCAGCACAGTGCATTGCACTTGGAGCTTGAACTGTGCCTGAGACAAAGAAAGCTAAAAAGTGCTTGTGACAAATAATATTATTTGATAATCAGCTTCACAATGTGACATTTCTTTCTCCTTACACAGTAAATTGTCACTGTTAGCAGAGTTTTGTTGCATTCACATTTCATATGAGAAAAATATGGGGCACTGATAGCTATAGCAGTTCTTTCCCATTTAGATCCCTTTATATATTCATTTGTGCAAATTCACTTGCAAAGTAAATGCCTGTGGTTAATTTTGCAGAAGTTTTGTTGCAGATTATTTTTACTCCCTGTGAGAGATTTTTCATGGCTTTGTTACAAGCAGGTTTCTTTGTCTAGGTTTATGGATACTGAAATTTCATTTGTGGAAGGTGTTCTGCAGGCGCATGGCCTCATTAATGCCAGCATCATCCTAAGCTGGGGGTTTGACTGTGAAAGGCGAAATATTGCTTAAATAAGTCTTGGATTCTTTTCGTTTTAAAGTTTCCTTTTCAGCTTTAGAAGCTCAGCATTGAAAATAAAACAATGCAACCCAAACCTCTGTAGTTCTTTTTCTTGGATTAGTTCCTTTTTTTGTCTCAAGGGCTTTGCTAGCCTTCTTAGCCTCAGGCAGCTTCTTCTCCTGAAGTTATTTATGTTTTCCTTGTATGAGCTTCTGCCTGATAGGCAAAGGTAACTGTTTTCTTCCTTATTTCTTGGTCTGATGACTTCCATTCAGATTATGCCCAACCAACACATTGCTGCTTTTTTTTTTTTTTTGGTGTAAGGCTTTTTCTTTGTCGCTAGATGAAAATTTTACAGAAGAATGATTTTCCATGGTAAACCACATTTTTCAAATCATAATATTACATAGAAGTAGTTTATTTTGCAAATATTGGCTTCCATACCCTTGTACTATCTAGTCAACCCTCTCAAGACTCCTTATTTTCTCTTCAGTCACTACATTTACATTTTCAACCACAATAAAATAAAATTTAAAAATTTTTAAATGTTCTGTGAAATGAAAATTCCACTTACTTGCTGAAAGCTCTATTAAATATTATGGAGAAGAACGAAGTGTAAGAGTTGTTTTCAGAGATGCAAACTTGCATGCACACATTAAATATAAACTATGGTACAATAGTTGTGTGTTGTACACAACTCCAAGCCTGCATTCTACCTTTCTGAGGCTTCTTTTTTTCCCCCAATACTGGGTTAAATCTGGTACTCTTTAACTTCTCTTATATTTCAGTATTGTTGCTTTAAGAGCATTGATAGCTGACTGTATGCATGATCCCAGTATTTGTCTCAGTGGAGTTCTTTGTACCCTTTTCTTGTCTTTTTCCATATTCTCCATATTAAAAGTTCAGATTAGGTTGTGTTGCTGCAGCATCACACTAACTCATGCTGAATTGTTCAACTCATTCTACTTCAAGTAGTTTCTACGGTACCTGGGTCTGAGTCTATGTTTTTTTTAAATATGCTACGAAATCTGTACATTCCTGGGTTAGAGAGTTTTAGTAAGTTGTCAAAACATTTGAATTGTAATTCAGTTCAGTTTTCACTTCAGAGGGCAGAATTAAAGCACAAATACAAAATTAAAGCTGTGTTGTTTAAAATGGAACTCTTCCTAACTGTTATATACATCATGATAAAATGCTCAAATGTTTTTTCCTGCCTTTTCTTGGTCAATTTTTTAGTGAGATTGAGCTGAGTGCGATAATTGTTACTGTGGTGCCCGAGTAAGATTGAATTTAGAAATGCCAGTTTTGACTGAAATATGTAAAAGCATCAGACTTTCAACTTCAGTAGAACTCTTGCTGCAATGAAAAACTATTGAGTTGCATAATGAACATCAGAATCTGTCCTTTCCACAAGCAAAAGATAAATCCCCACTTTTGGGTTGGTTGCTGGTCATATAATTAATAAATTAGCATTCAAGAATGAGTAGTTGAACAGTATGTTCTTTCAAACAGGCTTCCTAATTTTTTTTTTTTCCCTTTCTGTAAAGGGTAGTATTTTCTGAGTGTTTTGGTACCTATCTACAGCATGGCCATAATGCTTATTCTATAGCTGCAGTATCCTTAAATGCACTGTTAGGTCTGAATAACAGTGTGTTCAGTAGTGTAACACATTTCCTGGAATATTTGAGTTGTTCTTCAAGCTTTTTGGTAGCACACTTTGTGCCAGTATTTCAGGAGTGTGGTTAATTGGACCCCTCAGGAAGGAACGCAGGTAAATCCAAGTAAACTTTGAAGGGATCAGATCAGCTGCTTTTAATTCTTGGACAAAGCTTGCTGCAGAGTAGGTTAAGAAGAAATACTGAACTTCACGAAAGTATGAAGCAGTTTCATGGAGTGTGTTCACCTGGCATCTTTCTTTCATGTTTTTCTTCCTTATCAGTTTAAGGTGTCCACCTGTAACCTTTGTTGCACCTTTCGGGCTTCGTAGTGAAATTTCCATGTTAAAACTTTCCTTAAGAAAGCTCCTGTCAGTTTTATTTGCAACACTGACTTTTGATGTATTTGTTATTACAAAAGGCAAAATTTCACAGGAGCCCAGCAAGTTCTTTGTACCAGAAGTCTCAGTGAGAAAACATAGAAAGCAGAATATGCTGAGGAAAAGCATAAACTGTTTTTTGCTATTTTCTCAAAGTCTAACTTCCTGTGATCCAACTGTGAATTTCCTGATAAACAAATGTTCACCTTCAAAAAACTTTATTAATCAGTAGGGACTGAGGTGCTCCATATGTGTCTTATGTTAATCCTTTTGTTGGATTAAAAGATTCCTTTTGATGGGGAAGCTTCAAGAAACAAGGTGATGACACATGTTATGATGCATCAATGTGATGAAGATATGGTTTCTTCAAAGTCCAAGGACTATCCAGGAATATTTTTCACCCCCTCTTATGAAGCTGCTTAACAGATACAAATTGATGCTCTTCAACTAGAATCCTAAAGGGATCAGATTTATTATGTATTGGGATTTGATTTATGAATTCCTATAGAGTTGGAAGGGATCCTCACTGGATTCTATAAATGTATTCACACAGTGGGATAGGAGACTCTTTGCATGAGCTCCTGAAGACTGAAAAGTCTCCCATGTGTGCTTGATTTTAACACAGCTGACTGTCCTCATGGAGTCACCTAGGTCCAAATTCCACCTTTGGCATTTGGACATATGAGGAACACAGCTGAAGGACAGATATACATGTGCTAAGTACAAGATGTCTTACATGGATGAAACTGAAATCCTCTGTCTGGAGCATTACGTTTGGGTCAGTGTTGCAAGATGACACTTTAGGATCAGAGACTGAAATCTCCTGCTTAGTATTGGTAACTACAGAGATCTTGTGTGTAGTTTGTTTTGTTTTGTGTTTTGTTTTGTTTTGTTTTGTTTTGTTTTGTTTTGTTTTGTTTTGTTGTTGTTTTGGTCAGAGCTTTTTTGGTAGTTTTTCTTTTTCATGTGTTTGAAAGAGGATTCCATAATTGAAATGGCAGTCTAAGAAATCAAGGATCTGAGATTACATTTATCTTCAGCCTAAGTTTATGTTTGTCTCTTACCTCCTAAAGGACTTCTCTGATGACTTAACCACAAGCTAAATGGAATGAAAATGCCCTGCTTTTCCTTGGTTATTCCTTCATCTTACCAGTGCTCAGCCAGTGTGACGAATGGAGGATTCACAGAACTAGGAGGCAGGGTAGCACAGGAGGGCTTAGTTTTTACAGCACTCAGTTATGAGAGTAAAATATTTTCCCATTGGTCTTGTATTGTTTCAGACATCACCACCATCTTCTTTATATTGCAAGACGCTTCAGAAAAGCGTGGCAGTGGGTCAGGAGGCGTGCGAGACGGAGCGCCTCAGCGTTAGGCACTGCAGATGGAGCCTGGAGCATGAGTAACTGCTCTTGCCCTTCTGCTAATGCCCAAAAGTCAGGCATACAGTTAACCTAGAGAAGCCTCTGCTCAGCTTCTTTGAACCTTTGATGTTAGATTTTCCCCAAGTAATGCTTGTTTTTTTTAGGCTACCTTCTCCATCGTCTTGTTCTGGTCTGTTAATTTATATTAAAAAAAATATAGAGATTTTTTCCCTTTATAAATTATGTCTTTTATACCTTTCGCATATATTTACAAAATTCTGCTAATATTTTGCAAACACAGTTAGTTTCTTATTTGAAGTTGATGGACATGATCTTTGTCAAACAAAACCACCATCAGTAGAAGGCGTAAAGCACCAGTTCTCAAGGAGGGGAATGAATCCCCAAATATGTTTCAAAGGTTTGCATTAGATTGTGACTGTCAAAGGAATTCACTTTTATTTAATATTCATTTTTTGTTTATAAATCAATATTGATTTGAACTAGTCTCACAAACACAAATCATTTAGAAGGGACTGCTGTTAGGTGATTACAGAATATAACGAAAAAAAGTGTGGTGATGTGTAGTTTAGCTATGAGGAAATACAAATTTTGTGATATTGTTTAATAATTATTTTATGGTCTGTGTCTTGCATAAGAAAGCAAATTGAATTTCTAGCGGGGTTTTGGGTATTTTGGTTGGTTTGTTTACGTGTTTTCCTTTTTCCTTTTTCTTTTTCTGTTTTCTTTTTCACTTTTTCTCTTTTTCTTTTTCTTTTTCTTTTTCTTTTTCTTTTTCTTTTTCTTTTTCTTTTTCTTTTTCTTTTTCTTTTTCTTTTTCTTTTTCTTTTTCTTTTTCTTTTTCTTTTTCTTTTTCTTTTTCTTTTTCTTTTTCTTTTTCTTTTTCTTTTTCTTTTTCTTTTTCTTTTTCTTTTTCTTTTTCTTTTTCTTTTTCTTTTTCTTTTTCTTTTTCTTTTTCTTTTTCTTTTTCTTTTTCTTTTTCTTTTTCTTTTTCTTTTTCTTTTTCTTTTTCTTTTTCTTTTTCTTTTTCTTTTTCTTTTTCTTTTTCTTTTTCTTTTTCTTTTTCTTTTTCTTTTTCTTTTTCTTTTTCTTTTTCTTTTTCTTTTTCTTTTTCTTTTTCTTTTTCTTTTTCTTTTTCTTTTTCTTTTTCTTTTTCTTTTTCTTTTTCTTTTTCTTTTTCTTTTTCTTTTTCTTTTTCTTTTTCTTTTTCTTTTTCTTTTTCTTTTTCTTTTTCTTTTTCTTTTTCTTTTTCTTTTTCTTTTTCTTTTTCTTTTTCTTTTTCTTTTTCTTTTTCTTTTTCTTTTTCTTTTTCTTTTTCTTTTTCTTTTTCTTTTTCTTTTTCTTTTTCTTTTTCTTTTTCTTTTTCTTTTTCTTTTTCTTTTTCTTTTTCTTTTTCTTTTTCTTTTTCTTTTTCTTTTTCTTTTTCTTTTTCTTTTGCTGGAGTCTATTTCATTCCTTACAAGCTGAAAGAAATCCATTGTCTGAGGTTTTATCACCTTGCCTATGTTTAGTTAACAGTGACATCATTAACCTATTTCAAGCCTGCCTTTCTTAATAACAAGAGAAGTTCTGTCAATCTTTAGGTTCAGTATGCCTTGAGACAAATACTGTTTTTTTCCAGAATTGTTTGGGGATTTAATTTATTTTCAATTCACTATTTCTTATTAAAACTTCAATCACCTTCCACTTTATTGTAATTAAAACCGTCCCTAGGCAATAAATTTTGTTCTATGCAAATATGACAGGTATAATTATGGAAAAATCTACTTGTTCATATATTACTCCTTTCCATGTGATGTTAAAATAAGTGATGAAGTAATTAGATTTTTTCCTTTCAAATATCAGAACAAAAAAGAACAGCAAAATTTGTACTTTTCATTGAGCCTGGGTTCATAATGCACACTCCTGATTCAGTGAATTCTGAAATTATCTTCAGACCAAAGATAGAAAGTTCTTGGTTTGTGTCCTCACGAATCAGTACAGGGAAATGTTTCTGTGCAGTGGTGGCCTTACGAGAGCAGTATGAAGAATAGTGAGAGCATCTGGGTTTGCTCCTGGAGTTTGGAAGGTCCAGTGAGGATGGGACAGTGGTGTTCCCCTCTAGATTCTTCCATTAATGTCTTCATTGCATCCAGCTTTGACATTTCTAAGGAAAAAATATAAATATTTCTTAACATTTGGTCAACAAATCGGAAATTAATCAGTAGTTATGTTTCAAGGGTTTTTTATGGTGCAACCTGTTGCAGATGTCAGCAGGTTGCACTTCACTGTGAAGGGGATTTTTTCCCCGCCAAAACGCTAGCAGGGAACGCTTGCCAAAACTGAAAAGGTCAAGAAGATCCTTTAGGTCTTGCCCCCTTGTACCGAAACCCCTTACATAATCCTTCAGCTTCAATTGCTGCTTGCACGCTGGCAATGGCTGTGTTCCTGCTCCTGTGCTCGTTGTGCCGTCTCCAAGTTGGTTTGTGTTACAGCAGCAGTGACTCACTAATGCTCAGTCCACTGGAAAGTACAAACCAGACAGGCTCTGCTGCTAAATTCAGCGGCTATTCCCCGAGTACCTTCTCTGAGTCAGAGCCGTGGAGCAGTGATTTTGTTTTTGCTGGACGTGTTTGGGCGGATGGTGCGGGAGTGGGCGGTGGTAACGCTCTCATTGCTGAGCAGGCAGTGAGCAATCCTCCTTGATGTTTGTTGTGTCACTTCCTCCCCCTGCTTTTTTTTTTTTTTTAATTTTTTTTAATTGTACAGGTTTATGTGTATTCTGGAGTTGTCAGGATGTATTTATGTTTTACCAGGTCCTTAAAAAAATTAATGTGAATGAACAGAAAATGCTAGAGGAGCATGTTTACCTGTTCCCAAGGTGATAAAAGCAGATTGAGTTGAAATCCTAGGGGTGAGTATTTTCAGGTCGATTTCAAATAGAATCAGCCTTTAGCAACATAGAATACACTGACGTGTGTAAACCATGTGGTCCCACCAGGCATTTCCTCAGCATTTCCAATCTCTCTTCTCTTCCACACCATTGATGACATTCCAGACTTCCCACTGGGTCCACAGAGCTGTCCTTCCCTCCTGGCCCCTCAATTATCCTTCCTCCCCCCGCTTGCCTCCCCCAAGCCTGCATGCATCTTAAGGGTATTCCTTTCATAACCAGTGGAGGGGAATGGAAGTCAAAGGACTAGTGCATGGCATTTTGCAATTCTAGGGACAGTATTTCATCTCATGACACATTTCATGGGCTTCAGTTCCATGTTAAAAAATGGCATCATAGCCAAATTTAGCATAATACTAGGTACAATTATGTGCATATAATGAAAGTAAAATAAATTCAATTTTAAAGCTACAATCTGAAAGAGTTTTCATTAAGAATTTATTGTTGTTTTTTATCCCAAAGTAGAAATCCCGATGGTGAAATTTTACCTTCAGTTATTGTGTTCTATATTTTCTGGTTTTTCTATATATTTTTCCTGTATTCTGTGTATTACAACCTCGACTCTTCATTTTCAATATGCATCTTATTTTTAGGCTTTCATTTGCTAAAGCCAGTGCTTGCTACAGCCAACCTTTTCATCTGCTAAGAATGAAGTAAAGAGGTGACTACAGAGGATGAAAATGAGGAAAAATTAACTTTACAAAATACAAACTGTGGTGTAGCATAACTATAATCATGTAGCTGAGAGAATGGAGCATAGGTACTACTACAAGGTACTTTAGCTTTTTGATTTCATGGTTTTAACCTTTTAATGAAGCACATTTTTCTTTTAACTGGTTATATACTGTTCTAGTATTTCATAACAGAGCTTTCTGTATTTGCAATAGATTCACATAAGATACATATTTGCAGAGGTAATTATTGCTGTATTGTAGGCAAAGTTTGTGGCTGCAGGCTATGTTCCTGATTTTGTTCTGAATAAAGAATGGACTTAGTGTTAAGCATGTAATAGTAATTATGACTATTTTTTTTTTCCTTGAATCAAAGCTTATGGTATGACTTGGAATTGAAAAATGAAGTTGTAATAGTGAATATAATAATAAGTGTAATGGAAGCACGAAGTACAGTTATGTTCATGTGGCGCATGGAAACAGTCCGTTGTCTGGTTTATTCTAGACTTAGAGCTTCTAGTTTCTCACTGAGATGAACACAATATTCCTAAACATGCATGTCTGCAACAGTTTGAGTATGTCCTGCTTGGGATTATTTTACGCGTATTCGCCTTTTTTTACCTACTGTTAAGAAATTTACTTTAAGCTTCTGCAAAATCACTTCATGTAGGAGACCCCTTTGGTCTTAGTGTTTACGGTTTGGTGTTTTTCAGCTTGGTGATCTTCAAAGCAGGTGGAGATGTTTTGTATCTAAATATCGGTCCTATTCAGAATTGCCTTCCCTGTCAGTATAAAATTTTACTCTTAGGTTAAGGGAGGAGCGTGGGTATGATGTACTTCCTTGGTGCAGTGAGGGTTTCTAAAGTGATATCAAAGGAGTTTATATGGAATGGAGCTAGTGCTGCTATAGTCTTGTCAGATTGTCTGGATCTAAACTGAACAAGTGGTTCAGAAGTTTTATATATATATATCACAGAATCACAGAATTAGCTGAGTTTGAAGGGACCCTTGAGAATCATAGAGTCCAGCTTCCAGGCATGCACAGGACTATTCCCAAGAGTCACATCATGTGCCTTAGAGCATTCAAATGCTTCTTGTACTCTACCAGGATTGGTGCTGTGACACGCTCACAGTCTTTAGAGCAGGTTTGAGCTTTGGAGGCTTGCAAAAGTTTCTATAAAACAGCTTATCAACCTTGTGCTTCTCTTAGCTTCGTCACAATTCAATACTGTGCTTGTTTTTTCCTGGTTGGTGGTGTGTTTTTTTCTTTTTTTTTTGTTTGATCTCAGTGTTTAGTAACACTGTGCATAGTTTCATGAATTATGAGTAAAATTCTTCGTTATGCTTAATTGAAATGCTTCTGTTAAGACAACCTCATTGTGGTCTCAACTGTAACTACATCTGCGTCAACTATTCGCCATGGGTTAGAATTTCCAGGAAGGACACAAAGGGGGCAGAGAAGTGGGATACAGTGTGCTTTTGCAGAATGCTTGACTACATACTCTGATTTATTATTTAGCTGTGAGCTATGTTCAGTTCAGCAGGGGAGCTTTTCTTACCACAGTTCCATTGAGATCTCTGTGTGTCAAGTTACTCTTGTGCAGTGACTTGGACATTGTTCCTACTTACATGCTGCTACTGCTTCAACAATGTATTTTTAGTGGCCTCAATGCCTAGAAAAGACAGTTCTACATTTGTTTCTATGCTCTCTGTATGTTCACACAAACATTAAACTGCTGTTATTTTCTTTACTGACAACCATTGGTCTGCTTGAAAGCTACGGAATTTCATTCTATTGTATAGAATTAGAATAATGATAGTAAATAACTGTATAATTGGAAGCTCTTTTACCATGTCAGGGTAAACTCCTGTCCTTTCAAATTGCATCTAGTCTCGGGAAAGTTCTCTGGTGCATTTTTGATGTATTTCAGTAAGGGTCAGCCAGGTGAGTGGAGAAGGTAATAGATGTTGATGGAAGCAAGTTTTCAATTATTTCATATAAGCAGAGTATTTGTATGGAGCAATGGTATATATCACCCTATACTAGAGGGATTTCTGCATGTGTGAAAATCTCCTATGTTATGAATTGAAAAAATTGATAGTAATCTTGCTAACTTTGTAAGGCACTCAATGCAAGGGAAAATGCTAGTAAAATCAATATACATAGAAATGCAAAGTTTAAGTAGTATTGAAATTAAACTTTTTTTCATCTGCGTTGAGAATCATTACAACATCTACATAAAAGCCTGGCTCTGATATTTTCCCAAGCTATTTTTTAACTGCAGTTGTAACGGCCGAGATAAAAAACAGAGCACTACAGTAAAAGACATTGGAAAATCTTTGTGATCAGGAAATAAATTCTATTTATTTCCATTTTAAGCAAGGGCTTGGCAACTGCTTAGAAACTGTCTCTAGCTGCTTTCTCAACCCCATGAGTAGTTTTGCTGGGAAGCATTTCACAGCAGCCCACAGCATATTGAAGGTAGGAAACTCATATAACCTGACAGAGGAAGATTAGAGATACTTTTCAATTTCTCACGTTTTTCAGAATGAATCCTGATAAGCCACTTGTGTCAGTACTGTGCTCCTGCTGAACCATTGCTATGTCGTGGAGTCCAAGTGTGATGTGTCTATTGCCTCTGCAGTACATTTTAGAGCAGTGTGCAAGAAAGTACAAATCCCTGACATAGGACATGCCAGTAACAGGTTCATTTTTACAGCACTGCCCATAAGCCATCCTTGAGCTCACTATGTTTTTGCTGTCTGTTAAATGCTAAATACAAAATTATTAAAAAGCATGTTGCCTGATTCATTTTGCTTACATTAAGTTTCAAAAGAGCAAGTTATGTAGTTTAAGTGGGGAGTCTAAGCTAGGCTTCCTCTGTGGCTGTTAGAAAATAGGCTGTGCCACAATGGAGTGGAAGATTTGTTTCACTGTCCTTGGTGCTATTTTCTCTTTTGCAGCAAAAGAAAACCCATGATCCCTTTAAATTTCTTCACAGCTTGGCTCCTTCTTGCTCATCTAGCTTGTGAATTATTTTTTTAATGCCAGCTGTGATCTGCAAACCTTTTGCACTCCTTGCAAACCCTTACTCCCTTTGAAAAGTGCAAGCTCATATGTTCAAGTATAGATACAAATTCTTTCATTTATTTAACAAATTATCCAAATTGTCAAACATCTGCAACCCAGCATTAGTTTTCACTTGCATCTTGATAGGTAATGGGCATCATTTACATCTGTATAACCTCCCTGTGCTGAGTAGGTTTTCCAGAATTATATTTTCCCCTATTAATTGAGAATGAAAGCTGTAAAGTCCTGCCCATCAGAGATCAAGTCTGTCACTGGCAGAAGCAAAGGAAGCATTCTCTTTTGTCCTCCCCTATTGGCTAATAGAGATGGTGCCAATTAGAACAGGTTTTTCATCTGTTATTGGCTAAACTTGAATGTGCTTCTTATGTGTAGGTCTGGGTCAAGACACTTTTATTACAACATCTTTGGACTTCTTGGGAGGTTTTTTTGGTAGGTATTTATGTGACATTAACCGTTTGAGGCAAATTTAGAGACTGCAAAAGGTGGCTCACTTATCTTCTTTGTAAGTTGCCGAAATCATACAATATGTCATGGAATGGTTTGAGTTGGAAGGGATCTTAAAGATCATCTCAAACCTCCTGCCATGGGCATAGGCACCTTCTACTAGATCAAGTAATATGGATTTTATTTGGCAATCCACTACACATTGTTTTCAAGAGATTTTCATGGAAGAAAGTTCATTTGCAGAGGTTAAACAGAAGGGCCAAAAAGCCTTTTACTGAGATGAAAGAGTCACATATGCAAGAAGTTACAGAATGGGATTTTTAAAGTACTGAAGACAATTCGGCCAAGTGTCCTCCCTTTCATTTGGAGAATGGCATCCAAACTCTTCTTACACTTGTGTATATCATCAGATGTAATCTTCAGAATCAAAAATCTTGGAAATCTGACCCAAGCTACTTTGCAGGAAGAAGTTGTGGTCACAAAACAAAGAGAGCTTATTCCCATTTCAAAAATAACTACAGTTTGCTACAATTTGCAATTGCATGTTCATTAAGTGCATGGAGCCATTGGATGTAGTGTACGGTACTTCCTGTGCCGTGTGATACTATTTGAGAGGCAGGGTGACCTCCTGATGACGATTTTGGTTTTCAGTCCCTTCTGAAGCATGCAATCCACAATGTGGATGGTGCAGGGAAGCATCTTGCACAGATATCCGGGTCTGAAAAGGCAGCAAACACACACAGAAGCACAAACAAGGAGTGTTCAGCAGGGATTCAGCTATTTGAACTGGAATGAATGAAAACATCCAAGGGGCACAGTAACAACTGCTTCGTATTGAACAAAAAAACCCCCAAACAAACAAACACACAAACAAAAACCCTAAACAAAACAAAATCAAAACAAAACAAACAAAAAAGAACAAACAAAAAACCCCACAACCCCCCCACCCCCTGTTGTCTGGATCTGCTTACTTTGTAGGACCTTAGCTAACAGCAAATGAATCTCTTTAAATGAACAATCTAGCTATGGCATCGATGCAGGAAATCAGAGAAGGCTGCACAGCCATACACTAATTGATGTGCATGTCAGACCCTGGGGACTTGCTCTTGAGGCCATGTTCTGGAAGCTGAAACATGTATCCATGCTTATTGTTGGTGTCCTCAGATGAAGGTGGTATTTTAGTGAAAAAATAAAAAAAAACAAACAGTGTGTAAAGGACAGGCTTAGTGAGTAGCAAATGAGTTGTAAATTAGTTGACATTTTGATGTTTTTGCCCTTCTCCCTCCCAGCTAGCCAGGCTGTCACTGCTGTCTCCCTGCGAGCTGGAGGTCCTGTGCTGTGGCACCTGCAGGTTCGTCAGATTCCCCAAATCAGCCTAAGGGACATCATGCCATCCTTGTTTGGAGGGAGGGGAGGTAGGATTGATCTCCATGTTCAAAACCAGAGCACAGCTAGTATTTCTAGCTCTTATTTCCCCTCATGGTTTTTCTCTGTGCATTTCTTTTTTTTTCCTCTGTTTTGGAGGGGCTTTTTGTTGTTTTTTTTCTACTCTGGTGGCTCTGACAACAGTCAACTGGATAATATCCAGCCTGAGGACTATATTTCTGTCCTACACCATTTGTGTTTTTCAGATTGCTCAAAATAACTTCACAGAGTGGATATGAAGAAAATGAGCTAATATTGTCATTTGAATGTTTCTGTTTATTTTAGGGAATAGAAAGAAGAAATGGCATGTTCCCCTAAATGCATACGTGAATTATATTTATATATTTGTTATTTTTTGTGTCTAGTATGAGCTTATAAAATGAGTTAGTGTCGAAGAAGAACAATACTTTTCACTCCTGTAGATTATTCTGTGGTTTCTGAAAGCCCCTAATATCAATTGATTAAAAAAGAAAAATCAAAGTTGTTATCACTGCAGCAATTAATGTTCACTTTTGATATGTAAAAGTAAAATCCTTGAATGTTGTTTAATTGAAACAAAGATCTGAGTTCTGGGAATAAAACAGACCTTTCCAACAACACCAGAGACCTTCAGGTAATTTGTTTACCTTCTGTTCATGGAAGTCAAGGAGCAACATTATCATTAAAAGAATGAAGTGCATTCAGACAACTGAAACAGTTATATGCTAATTAAAGAAATTACACAAAAGTATCATGCTGTGGTCTTTTGTTCTGTAGACCAATTCAACCTCCTTTTCTTTTTTTAAGTAAAAGTCACAGAAGAAATTTATTTTATTAACATAGGAGTTAAGTAAATAAAGAATCCTGTGGCAGAATGGCAGAACACCTGACTCTTACATAACAGTGGTTTTATATATCAGTCTCAAATTAAATATAATTAAAATTTATCTCAAGGGTCTGAAAACTGCCAGAAAGGTAGAGAAAATAAGTAGAAGAGAAGCCACAAACATGGACTGAAAACAAAGAGGAAACTACAAAAGAAGATAGACAGCAGTGGTAGATTTGGGTAGAAACAGCAGTTAATTGATGTGCAAGGAGAGCAAGATGAGACTTGAAATAGGAAAGATCAATCCAAAAAGATGAAAGAAAACGAAGAAAACACAGAGAAATTGATTATTTTGTCCATGTTCATAATTCTCTTGATCTTCATGTTCTGTCTTTTATAATTGATCAGTAAATGATTCTTTATTAACTTTTGATTTCAGGCTTAAAGATTTTATGATTAAGTTTGGGATCTGGAGCTTGGAAAGAAAGCAGACTTGGGACTGTGTACATAAACCTTGGTGAGATAGGCTTGAGATGGGTGAGAAAAGACTATAAAGTGATTTTTGTATGGCATGGGGGAGGGTTGGTGGTGGATTAGCTGTAGATTGGGGGGTTTCTGAAGACTGCAGATAGATCAGAGAATGCTGATCAGCAAACAGTGGAAAATCTGGCACTGACAAACTGACACCTGAATAAACTATCGCTTTGCACACCAGAAAGAAGGGGCCCCCTGACATGCTGGGTGACTTGATTGATGTAGTCTTCATGGAGGAAGATGGATGATGGATCAAGGAATTACATGGTTTGTGTTGGCATAGATATTCTCTTTATTGGTGTTTCTTGGTTAGAAACTGAAGAATGAACTCAGTTCTACACCCTGTAGGTTAAGGATTTTTATTTAGTTCACAATAATTTGATAAGACTAAACCCTAAATCTGAGTATATTCTGAATAAAGACCAAAACCTTAATCTGTCATGCAGAATAAGTGGCATGGCAGTACTTAGTTGATGGAACAATAAATCTCATTAACTTTAACAGTGAGTGACCCTTTAGCATGTTAGTTTTTGATCCCTTTAACAACTGACATCAAACACCCAGCAAGCTCTTTCTTTCAGTAAACATATTTTGAAGAGGAAGGATATTCTGAAGAGGTAAGAACTGGAAGTTTTATTTGTCATCTGTTAGGCAGGACTTTGATAGAGTCTTCTCTACTGCAGCTTAGATGAAGGCTGTGGTACCAACGACCAAAATAGTGCTTTAAATTCTTTCTTGACTTATCTGGATTTTGTGATTTACTAAAAGACAGTAACTCATTCAAACTTGAGAAAGTCACTACTAGAAAAAGCAATAAAATATTAAACATCATAGATTCTTATGGATTACTGAAGAGAGGACTGATGCTAAGACTTCAGTTCCTACAGATAAATGTTACTGTGATTTGAAATTTCATAAGAGCAGGCATATTGGTCCTTCAAGAGAGAATGTATTTTAGGGAAACATAATTACTCTAGTTCCTTTCTTGCATTCACCTTTTTTTTTTGTTTGGTTTCTGAATTCAGGGAAACAAAAAATCCTGCTCAGTTCAGAGGTGGACTGAGCTAATTTAAAATACAGTAACCTATTAGCAATATTATGGAGGCACAAGCCATCAAAGGTTGTTAGTGGAAATTCCGGCAAGGAGTTTATATATATCCTGTTTTAATGTCTATTTAATTCCCACTTAGGGGGAATTTTGCTTCAGTGTTTTTCTTATGGTCAGCTGAATGACCCTTATTGATGTGGTC
Source organism: Phainopepla nitens (assembly GCA_013400175.1). Classification (NCBI taxonomy): domain Eukaryota; kingdom Metazoa; phylum Chordata; class Aves; order Passeriformes; family Bombycillidae; genus Phainopepla; species Phainopepla nitens. The sequence continues at coordinate 1,502,213 of VXBQ01008398.1, forward strand.
CAGGATTTAAAGTGCATATGCCAATGCAGGGTCTCATTTCTTAGGGAGATTAGGAGTGTTTGCTTAACTTTCTTGTGAAGAAATTCTGGTTTCTGTTACATAGTTGTCTACTTGGGAGCTAGTTGTATACACAAAATTTGCAAGCAGTGGAGAGATATAGCCTTTTCTAGAACATGATAGATTTGATCCAGTTTAGATACTTACAGCAGAGATAGATAAAGTCAGGACTGCCTCAAGTGTAGATTTGTGGTGAGATGAGTATCACCTTCCCTTTTTGTCTCCTCTCTTTATCCATTCTTTCCTCCACTAGTAGACTGTAAATCAGGAAGATGGGGAGTTATTGATGGGACACTTCAACAGCCCAAAAGTTTAGGAACTGACTCTAGTTTCTTCTCTTTTTTTGGTCCACATAGAGGAGAGGTTATAGGAACAATAGATAAGCCAGCAGATAAGCCTAAGTGTTTTTCCATGCTGAAACTCCTCATGACACTTTATGGGGACAGAGTTGATGATCAGGCACTGCACTGAAAGTCATATTTATTATTTTAGGACTATAGGACCTTGCCTTGTCTGTTTGGTACTGCTTTTTAATGCTACGGATATTGCTTTACCAAGGGTGAAATACGAGGTGTCAGAGTTGGGGTCTTGTCAGAGGACCACTGGCAAAAATGTGAATGATTTCTTTAGACTGTGCTATGTTGGGCATGAGCTCATGTTGTAAACCCACTATATTTGTTTGGTCCTCATGTGCAGTCTGATTAGATGCCATCTGTAGAAATTCCAGGTTGTTTTTTTTTTAGGGCAAACCCCATTTTATCATAGGAGCATAGAACCATAGTATAATTTGGATTGGAAGGGACCTTTAAAGGTTTTCCAGCCCAAGCCCTTTGCAATGGGCAAAGACATCTTCAAGTAGATCAGGTGCTCAGAGCCCTGTCCAACCTGACCTTGAAGGTCCAAGGGTTAGGCCATCTACCACATCTGGGCAATCTGTGCTAGTGTTTTACTGCCATCATTGTAAAAGTTTACTGTCTTATATCTGAATCTCTCTTTTAGTCTGAATCTCTCTTTTAGTTTTAGACCATTACCTTTTTGTCTGATTGCAACATGTCCTGCTATCAACGTTCCCTCCATCTTTAATTACTGTTTTTCCATGTTTAAGTACTGAAACATCACAGTATGATGTCCCCAGAGTCTTCTCTTCTCCAGGCTGAACATCCACAACCCTCTCAGCCTTTCCTCACAGGAGAGATGCTTCATTCCTCTGATCATTTTCATGGCCCTCCTCTGGACCCACTCCAACTGGTCCACATAATTCTCATGTTGTGGGCTGTACAGCTGGACACAGCACCCTGGGTGGAGTCTCTCCAGAGTGGAGAAGAATCCAGAGGGGAAGAATCACCTCTGCTGAATGCTGGCCACACTGCTTTTACCTTCTCTTATTCTACCCTAAAAAAATGTCATCATAGTGTGCCATGGTATGGCAGTAGGGTTCAAAACATTTTCTGTTGCAGTAAGTAACTCTTTTTCAGTAGTCTCTAAACTGGTATTTTTGTTCTCAAAGTGAAAGACCTATAAACCTGATGCAGTTTATTTCCCATCATAAGACAGGGAATGTACTGTTATGTGTTCCTGGAATTTGCATTACAATTTTCTATTAATAAGAATGATCCTAATAAATATTAATCTCCTATAGACTTCACCTTTCATCTACAGTTCCCACTTGCTGATGGTAAGAACAGTCCAGTGGGTCTGGGGTAATAAAGATTCCTACAGCATTATGAGAAAATAGTCTTGGACATTTAGCTGTATATTAAAAAAGTGAGTAGAGTAGAACTGATTAAATAAGTGAAATACGCGTACAGAGCTGGAGCCACAGAAGAGAATTAAACTTCAGTCCTGAGCAAACGTCATTAAATGCTGTGTCTTTATGTGAGTCAGCTCTGATGAGATATTCCCCTTGCTGTCTGTGACTTGTCACTTGGTACCATTGAGAGTCTTTGTCCTTTCATAGTTAAACAGACTGAAGTGGCACCTTTGGAAGATAATTACAGGTTCTCAACAAAAATGGCAGAGTTAAACCCCACTAGATGGTACTTGTCTCGCTGGAGAGAGCACAAAAAACACACAGAGGCCATGGTATTCTCTGCACAAGAGCCCCTTCCTGGGATAATGATAGAGCTCCACATAGGAATGATGGATCGGGTTAGGACCCTGGTGTGGGATCTGCAGTTTTACCCTATGTGACTGGCTGTGTGAGCCTTTCCAGGGAGCTGGAGGGTTGAAAAGGAGATGCTGAACAATTGGCAGCCTGTACCAGCTCCTCATTTTGGGGGGGATCTTTGCATTCCAAAAAACTCTGATGAAAAGGGGTTTGTTGGCTTGGAGATATTCTGGGTAGTATCCAAACGTGTTAATTCTCCACTGCTCTTTCAGAAAGCTGCTCTGAGAGATACCAGTCTCTTGCTGGAGGTCCTTTGTAAATTCTCATGTTTAATTAACGTGGTAAGGTTTACATTGCCGCTTAATTGGTCTTGCCATTGAGAGCTGTCTGCTTGGTGGCTAGAACAGTGTGTAGTGCTTGTGCCTATGACTTCGTTAAAGCCTGATTTGTTATTGTTAGCACCATTGCACTGCAGGGATGCGGTTACTGAGCCAAATCTTCAGCTGATGAATATCAGGATAAGTTCAAATTAAATTTGTGGAACTTTCTGGACTTGACCTATAAATTGCAGAGGGTATTAAAGTCCATGTGCAGAGGACTTATTACTTTCAAAGCTGCATGAAAGTCTTTCTGTATTTAATATTATTGCATTAGGAATTGGATGTTCTAATCAAAAAAGCTGCACATACTCCATTTTTAAATTTAAGAATAAACTTAATTTTATGTTTTCAGTATTTCTTACAATTTTCTGAGTAGAGGATACAGAATAGTGTTGAAAATCTGTTGTTGCCACAAATGCAGAGAAGTAGAAAAGTTGTCAAGCTGCAAGTACACAGCTTTCATTCTGTAAAATTCTCTTTAGGATTGAGCATTTGTCTACAGATTATCATTTATCAATAATTTACCAGCTCTGTTTGCTTTCAGAAAGCATACATGAATTTAATATGAAAGAGGAATGAATCAGTACAGAAATTATGAGTACACAAATAGAGAATATGAGAACCAAATGGTTAGCATTTTTTTTTCAAAGAATATTTACAATGCAGGAAGGACAAGGAAAAAACAAAAACAAGACCAAAACAACAACCTGAGAAATGAAATCCAAAAAAATCATTGCCAGGATGAGTTGGTTGCACATTTATGGTATGAATGCTGGTGAAGGACTTCCCAGTTCTGGAGACACAGACAAGAAGTTCCGTTTGTAAGAGTACATGAGATGGCAGCAAAATCAGAAGCAATCTTATTAGTTTGATAGGTTGTCAATTTTCACAGACTCTCTCTTCAGGCAGGGAGCACTAATGGGTTTTGTGTGTGGAAGACAGATGTTCTATTTACAGTCTGTACACAAGATAATGAAAGTTCCCTCTCTTACCAACCTGAATTTGAGAAAATCCAGAGAGATAATAATGTGTTGCTGCTGGTTCTTTTGTATCAGAAGTGGGAAGGCGCAAGAAAGGAGAATCTAATAACAGTTGGAAAGGCCTTTGTGCTATGTATCTGTGTTTGTGCTGCAGAAACCTTGGCTTGTTTGCTGCAGAAACCTTGTTTATTTTGTGATGTTACCTATCTCACTAATGCTTATTTTGAAGGAAGCGTGATAAAAATATTCATTATAAACAACTGTATGGGAGTACGTGTCAGGAGAGGAAGGCTGGACAGTAAGAACAATCTCTACCCTAATCTTCTCATGAATTATTTAGCAAGGTTTTTCAAATGACAAGATGTCAGGTCAACCGAAACAACAAAAGTGCATATGACAAGAGAAGTAGAGAGAACAGGCAGCATTTAGAGCCAAGACAGGGCTAATTGGTTTGAAATGGCAATGGAATATTTGTATTCAGTAAAGAATCAATGCTACTGCAGATCCATACCTAATGCTACCTCAACTTGACCCTTGGATCTAATTACATTAGAATATTTTTGGTTGAATTCATGCGTGATCCTCAAGCATTAGGATCTATTACTGTACGTTTACATTTTGGTTAGAGCTGAAACCAAGGAATACATGGGCCTGGCTCTCACCTGGAAGCCAGCTGCACCTCCCAAGAGCAGCTGTTGTCCAAGATGCACATCTCAAGTTTTCAAAACTTGGTGTAAAGATGTGATTGTATGCAGTAATTGTTGTTTGGGGCTGAAATGTTAATATTAAATGAGTTCTTAAATTAGTAAAAAGTTTAAGATTCCTTAATTTGGTACTCTTGTCAAAAAAGAATAGGCACCAAAGCACTGCTCCAAGCAATGTGGAAAAAAACTTCTCAGAATTGAAGGATAAAATTAATTGGAAATCACTGGGCATATGATACGCCATCTGATGTTAATTCAGGTCTTTGCATCTCTTACCTCTTGTAACTTCTCTAGACTTCAGACTATTGCATCAGCTCAAGGACACAGGAGGTAGATAGAAAAGATGATTGAAACGTTTCAGACACAATGCTCTGCTACTGTAATTCCTATGAGGCTGAATGAATCCAGCAAAAAGATAAATAGAAGTCAAATCTTTAGGGTTTATTTCATCACAGCAAAAGAATGAAAAAAAAAAAGGAAAGGAGAAAAAGGTCTCCAACACCATATTCTAAAAGACCTTCACATTATATTAGCACGTGACATTGTGACCCTGAAAATAGCAAAGGCACTTCTGGGGACATTCTTTGGTAAATTTCTCAACTGTACTTATATGTTGTCTGTCAAAAGCAGTTTGAGAAGCTTAAGTTTGTCAACTGGTTATATGACTTTAGACTCTAGTGGAAAAAGGTAATGCAGAGTTTCTGCAAACCTTATTGAGTCTTGAAATAAATTATATTTAGTAAAATCACAGTAATAAGTCAGTCTTTTGCAATATTGATTAAGTCAATCTTCTTTTACAATAAAAAAAATAAAAGAAGAAAAAGTTCCATACATAGATTTAGATCATATATGCATCCTAAAATCTGTGTTTCTGAGTTAAATTGGGCTGTCTCATATGCAGAGCATTTGGTGGGAAAGATTAGATCCTGTGGCCTTTCCTAGAAGCATGATTTTAATAGTCAAAATAAATTCCTTCTCTTTGATTAACTTACTTAGAAATTCTGACTGATCATTTAGGAGTTTAGGAAGAAGTAATTTAGCAGTCAGCAGTAGCTCTTAATGAATTCTGCATCAGTGTCTGTTGATTTATATTACTCACAAAATGTAAAAATTGTTTCTCAATATCTGCTTTGACACATTAATTATGTGTTGGCTTCCTCTGGGTTTTTTGTTTGTTTATTTTGAGCTTTTTTGAAACCTATTGATTCATTGATCATGACCTCAGTAGCATTTAAGGTGGACAAACAAATCCTGTCTTTAGGCATTAGCTTCCATCTGTCTTGCAATGTACATTTTTTCTTTATCTCAGGCACTGTCTTAAAACAGTGCTCTTGATTCTCTGGAAATCACTTGCAGATTTCACTCTCCAAGTGAGCTACTTTACTTCACACAAATCCTTGCTCACAGCAGATTAGTGAAACTTGTGAATCTTGAACTCTCCTTAGGGCTCTGTAGGGAAATGTGTTACTTTAGGTAGACTGTCTTTTGCCTAATTACTGCCAGATATAATTGGCACTTACCTTGCTCTGCTTGTCCTTATTTATTTTTTCTCTCTCCCCCTTAACCTGCCTCCTCATTATATTTCTGTTTCCCAGCATAGAAAATCCTGCCTTTCTCTTTTATGCTGCTTATCCTAGCCTGAGTCCTCATGATCAGAAGGAATCTCCAGAGGTTTCCTTCCATCTGCTTCCATCAACAGTTCCAAATCTTCCGTCTGGCTTATCTTCTTATCTTTTCCCTTTTTTTCCTAGACTTCTGTTCCCCTATTTCTTCTCGTAGAGATTTCCATCTTTTGTACTCACACAGTCTGAATCAGTACTCCCATGGCACTGTTGCCCCTTCAGTCCTACTTTTTTCTCTGTGCCACTCCCAGGTGGCAGCTCAAGAGTGAGAATGCTACATATTTCTCTAAATGCTGCTTTGAAATATAGACCTCATTGGCTCCTTTCCCTGGGGGTGAATAATTCATAAATTAAGTATTTCTGCCATATGCCAGCATATCTGTGTTGCAGTGACTATCAAATCACAGAAGTATCGGTAGGATGGGACCTCTGGAAGTCATCTAATCCAGGCTCAAAGTATTACAGTATTACAAGCAGATCAGCCACGTCTCAAAAACCTCCAAGGATGGAGATCCAGTAGCTTCTTTGAGTGGCTAGATTCAGAGCTGCACTACTCTCTTAATGACCTGCCTCCCTCTAATGTTTATCTTGAATTTACCAAGCTGCAGGTTGTGTTCAGTGGCCCCTGTTGTATTGTCTGCCAATATGGCAAATGGTTGTAGGATTTTACTAGATCACTCAGCCTCTCCTATGCTGGACTGAAAAACCTCACTCTCTCCTTCTAGGTCATGTGCTCTGGGCCTGTGACCATCCTGGTAGACCTCTTTTGAACACTTTCTAATTAGAAACTACATCCCTATTGGACTGGGAAGTGTGTGGGTGGACACAGTATTTCAGATGATGCCTCACCTTTTGTTGAGCAGAGAGCAAAAGCTTCCTTACATCTACTGTCCACATTGCTCCTGGTGCAGTTGACAGCCAGGCCTGTTTTCTATGCAGTGGGAGACAAGTGCTGGTGTGTTTTTGGTGTGTCCTCTGCCCCAAGTCCTTTCCTGCAGGGTGCTTATACCCAGTATGTTCCCACCTGGTGCTGCTGCCTGGCGTCATCCCATTTTAGGTGTAGACCTTGAATTTCTCTTTGATGATCCAGAGGAAATTTCTTTTGCTTCAGTTCTCAAGTTTTTTTGGTTTGAAGCTCTGTCATTCAGCATGTCAGCCATTTTGCCAAATTTATTGTCACCTTTGGATTTGCTGAGGATGTGTTCTGTCTCATCATCCAGTCTGTCAGTGAAAGTTTTGAATAACATTTGGCTCACTATTAACCACTTTGTGTTCTGCTTGTTACCAGCCATCAGTTAGATGGCAAGCACAGCACGGCAGCCCCTCTCTTTGCTGCCCAGCAATAGATACAACTGTGCTTCTCTTCTTCACGTTCATTTTTTGTTTTTAGAAAGGAAAAAGTTCAAAATCCCCATGGAGAAGGGAAATGCGAAGAAGTTTTGAAGAGAAGTTGTCAGAGACAGAAATCAAGAGTCCTGAATCTTGTCTTTCAATCTGTAATAAGAAGAGGAAAGAGTGGACAATTCTTTTTTACCGCAGGGAGCTTGTAACTACAAGATTTTGTTGTTTTGTTGGTTTTTTTATTGATCTAGAGACATTTTTCAAGGTAGCATAGGCTTCATTTCCACAGCAGATCAAGCTGTTATTAGCCTAAAGCACTATAAAAATCTTGCTCAGTATCAATTGTTTTTTTGACAGAATAATAAGATAAATAAAAGCTTCAGAGTCATGCCTTAGGTTTCCATAAATATGTTGGAATTCACAGAGAATTCACAATATGAATTATTTGGCCTTCATCATTCATGATCACTAATTTTGTAGTTTTTGGTTATAATGCTGAGTTAAGTAAAAACCTTTGTAAGAAAAGGACTCTGTCTTTTTTCCCTGTCCCTGGAAAAGAAGACTGGACTAGTATTATTTTTTTTTATGCCTGCATCCAAATGATTCTCTACTTTTTGTTTCAGTTCTTGAGCTTTAGGTTCCAAAACCTCTCTCTTGTGCTTTCATCAAGAATGTACTTTTCTTGTTCACAGTCCACCTTTTTTCTTGCAATTAATGAAACTTTCAGTCCTTGACTTTTTTTCTGGGATACGTGTGTTGTGAATTGTTTAATGCCTTCTAAGTCCTTTCACAAAGTTGAGTTGTTCATTATGCCACATTCCTCAGGTGTAAAGGAATTGCAAGGCTGCTCATTCTAGAGAACACATGAGGTCAAATTCCGTGATTTTTTGTGTCTCTCTTATGAAGGTTTTGATGCAAAGAGAACTATTCTTGTTTTACAGTGGTCTATGATCTCACAGGATTGTGGTCTGACAACCTTCCACAGAGAAGGTGAGCCATATTCTTTGGAACCACTATATTTCTAGAACCTCATTGCATGAGATGTTATCTCACACTTAAAATAAAGCCACAGTAATATACAGTAGAATGTGATTCTCTTGCTAATGTAGTGTCAATCAATTTTGCTAAGCTACACTGCTTGTTTACTCTTCCAGTTGTGAGCTAATACCCAGCAGACTTTGTTACTTGAATTATTGATAAAGCATTTTGTTCCACAGGGGAATGCAAACCCAGTTTTGAATTGCAAAGGTAAGAGAATACCTGGTGCTCATTCCCAAGGTGTTGCTGTGACTGTGTAGCTTGGAAATTAATCACAAAATACAATAGCTTTTACTTCAACTTTGCAAAAATTAATGAATGAGATCATTAAATATTAAGTTAACGGAAGCTTTTATTTTGCACCTTACTCAATAGCCTTTCTGTCCATGGTTTATGACAGCTAGCCATGCTACAGAAGGAGCAATTAAAGATTTCGAGATGAAAACTACAGCATCTTAAAACCTCTGCTTTGTAAATTCAGCCTAAATAGTCCTTTTTGTTTCGGTACAGCATTGAATTTATCATTGCTGCCAAACAGCAAATAAGAATAAATTTTTCGTTTGATTTCACCCTGAAAAGGCAAAACTCACTGGTTTTGAGTCTAAGTCGGTCTTTTATGATGGCATGATCCCAGCCCAGCTCATAGCAGAAGCTTTAGGGTCTCCCTTAACATTTTTCAAATGAAGTTCACAGCCAGAGGCCAAGAGTATCCTGTGGAATATGTTCCAGCTGCAGGCTATGCTGCAGAATTATGCAGAAAGAATAAACATGAGGGTCAAGCTAGAGCTTCTGGAACTGAATTAAAGTGAATGAGAAATAAAGAAACTGAATTTGTTTTTGCATATAATTCAAATTTAATTACTACAGCTATTTTACAGGATGTAGTTCCAGTGAAATAATTTTAAAATTAGGTGTTTTTTTCTATGTGGTCTGTATTTTCTTCAGAATATGTATATTTGTCATTCCCAGTCTAAATGGGGACTATGTGAGTTCATGAGAGTAAGGTCTTGCAAGGTGTTTGTTTACTGAAGCAATAGATCGAGGAAAAGAGAAGGATGGTAGAAATCTGTAAAATTAAATTCTTTTTCTAAGATACACTGAGACCCTTAACCTTGTAGGTGAAGTCAGGGGTCTGTTCATGCAGGTCTTTCATGTCCATTCACTTCCAGTGAAACATGGCAAGGACGGTGCACTGTGTGTCAGTCACTGTGTGCCTGCTCTGCGGCCGGCGCTCGAGCCACTCCTGGTGCCAGAGCCGGCAGTAGGAGGATCCATTTGCTGGGGGATTAATGTTCCCAGGCTGCTGTTGTGAGGAAAGTGACTGCACTGCCCTGGGAAGATGGGTGAGAAGAAAGCAGGAGACAGTTTTGTGAGGCTCTGGTCACTGTGTGAGATCTGAAATGTCAAAAAACAAGAAGGCTGTCCTAGCAGGCGAAGGCAGGCAGCCGTGCACTTGTTTTACTCAGCACTTCTTGTTGTAGTCTGAGCTGTTCAGACACCAATTAGATAATGGAGGAAAAGGAGACTTATTTTTCTTCTAAGTGCTAATGCCTGGTGAACTTGTCAGATAGGGCTCTGACTGATGGCACAGGATTCACCCAGATGGGGAATGTGGTTGTGGATTTCAGATGAAGTCATTAATTTATTTCTTGTTTTAGAAGATGTGTTTACAATTCAAAATATATTTTCTTGGCTTAAGCACATGTAGAGAATTATGTTATAAACAATTATTTTCTTTCCACGAAATTATAATAGCTTCTTAGTGAGCACACATAATTTTTTACCTTTTTCTTCAGTTTGCATGTTCATCTAAAACCAGAGTTGATGCACCAGTTACTTAGCAGCCATCCCTGTCAACACAGACCACTTTGACAACCTGTGCTGGAACTTTCCAGAATTCACAGTCAGTAAGTAACCTGTAAACAGAGTTTGCAGAGGCAAAATCCCTCTGAAGTGTGAGTCCTGCAAGAACATCAGCTCTGGTACAAGCCCCACCTCTGAAGCTCGTAGCTCAGAAAACTCCCTTCTTCTATTAATTTTTACATATTTTAGTATGTTTTGCCCTCATAATCATCTTGCCACGCTACATGTAATATTCAGTGTTGAATGAGGATTGCAATATCTGATCTTTGTGTTGTGGCTGTGTTTTTCACTGCTTCTGGGGCCATTATCATTTCAGGAGGGCCAAGAAATTCAAATAGCCATTTAAAGAGGGCTCTTGTTGAACTGCTTTTGTTTTATGTTTTGCACATTTCACATTAAAAAGTAATTTGAACAATTTTAATTCATCTGCTTAATTCATCCTTTTCTCGCTGATTTTGATGTATTTTGTCTTACTTCCATTTTTTTCAATATGTTTATTAGCAAAAACCTCAAATATTTTTTGAGGCAAATATTCTAGGTAAATACTGACATCATTTAAAATGTTTGCATTACCGTGAGATATGATCTGAGTTACATTTTTTGCCTTTTAGCTTTATTGAAACCCATGAGTCTTGGGAGGGGTAGCAGTAGCCAAGTGGGTTTGCGGGTTTGTTTTTTTGGCTTGCTGTGGTTTTCAGTGTCATTCTGTGGTGGGTAAACCCAGGGAGACTGAGGAGGCTATCACCAGGAATCAGTGTGTTCTCACTAGTGGGAGGAATATACTCTTTCCCAGGCTTATGTTTTATAGGGGTAATTGCCTTAAAAGACTCAAAAAGTAATAAATAAATCAAATAATAAAAAATCAAAAAGCTGTGTTAACCATGCCTACTTTAATTCTCTCTGAACGGATGTTAAACAGAATGTAACTTATCCACTTTAAAAGTACCCTGGAGTCAAGTTTCCTTTCTGTGTCTGTGTAAACAAGCTCTAGATCTGTCTTTACAGATTTTGGTTGTATGTGAAGTGAACAAGATTTTTTTTGGGGAGAGAGAGAGGACTTGATTTAGATACATGCCTCCAGGGTGCTGCAATCTCCCTCACCATCTAAAAAGTTAAAAATGTAAAGTTTTTGCCATTTAAAGTTGATACTTTCTGAACAGATGGTGAGACTTCAGCCCTGGGTAAACCTGACCCATGTGGAAAATCAAAAATTCAAATTCTGGATCTGAAGCTTGCTGGGAAAGTTCACATACACAACAGAGGACACACACGAAGTTCACCATATTCACCTTATATGGCTTATACAACAGTCTGGGGTGTTCTCATATTTTAATAATGCAATGAGGGGAACTTTTTCAGGAACATGATCTTCCAGCCACCTGGTATTTATATTCTGGTTTAGCCACTGAGCTTTGTAGCAAGCTCTTCCAGAGTGCAAAGTTTATATTTACCTTTACAGCAATAAAGGTTTAATGTTTCTAATGAACTTTCAGGACTGACTCACTGAGACAGCTCACAAAAACACTGAGATTTTTTTGCTTGCATTTATTGGGAAAAAAAAAATGTGTCAAGTCAAATCTACAAATGCCAATTAAAAAGCATCTATTTTCCTCTATGAGGATTTTTTGGTAAGTTTTGTTGGTGTTTTGGTTATTTTGTTTGGGGGTTTTTTGTTTGTTTGTTTTTTTTTTTTTGGTGGAGGGTTTTTGCTTGTTTGTTTGTTTTTAAATCAAAAGAAATAGAGGATTGAAGACTTGACGTTTATGCAGAACTATTAGCTCCTTTGCTGTTGAGAACACATCTTTCTGTTAGCAATAAGAGTAATCTTGGGTAGAAGCTGCCATGCAGTGGAACAACTATATTAGAAAAACAAACTGCCTCCAGCGGCATGCAGTTTTGTTTGAAATTTAGAATTGTTTTATTTAGAAGTGTTTTTTTGTAGGGAGAGGGTTTTACCAAGTCTTAAAATGACATAAAAATTGTGCAAACTTGAAATTACATATATTCATTGGTTTGGGGCAGTGCACAAGTCATGCAAAACACTAATTGACCTTGTGAGAGTGCTCTCATTTTTAGTTAGTTCTTCAAGAATACAGCACTGAGTGGTTAGGAGTATTTAGTATGTGCCTCTGTGAAGAATCTAGCCCAGGAGAAACCATCTGACACACATGGTATTTATAGCTGTGACTTTAACATAGTCTGTGGAATTTTAAAAATAAATATTTATTTAAAAGTTTTGCAGCTTTTTTCTTTCTGTTGGCTTTCACTTGGGTCCTGGACTTGAAAAACAAAGTGTACTTTATGCTAATTTTATTCTTATGAACAGTCCTAACAAATTCTATGTGAAACTGTAATAACATATGAGAAATGGAAGCACGTGTCTATACCTGAACTTGTGTTGGATGGGGACCTGTGTGAGAAAATGGAACAACGGCCCCATATTTAGAGCTTTAGTCTCAGACATAGGGAATGCCGATTGAAGGTTTTGCTTTGCTGCAGATTTCCTGTGTGATTTCAATCCAGCTATTTTCAGGATTGTCTAGGCAGCTGTTTTTCTAAATTAGTCACATGTACTCCCTTCTTCAGAGAAGAGGTAGGTATTCTCAGGTATTTGGTATTTTTATAGAGGAAACATGGATAACTAGTTCAGGAAAAAATAAATCTAGTATTTTAGTAGTTGGAGTTAGATACCTCATCATGATATCTTCTGCCTGATTGATTATAGCTGTGCAGGATGTGTAGACAAATGAAATCTTAGAGCACATCTGCTCTGTCATGTTCTTTGTTTTCAGAGGTGTTCACAGGTGCGATGCTGGGACAATCTGTATGGTGACATGTAACTCCAGTGCACTGAGCCTTCTCTGGTCTCACCTTCTCACTAATGCCGTGGGATGCAGCACAGAAATCCCAGGGAGATGTGATTTAAAGGTTGATCTCAGGCCGACTTTCTATTCTTTAAGATGTTTCTGGGACAAGCCAGGTCCGGTGTGTCTAGAAATTTTAATTCTGTATTTACTGTTCTCTGAAGAGTAAGTGCTCTTCTGTGTTACTTTGCAAAGATTTGGTGCAGATTAATGCATTTAACATTTTCCCATGGCACACACCTTGCCTGGGCATGGGTGCATGGTGTGACATTCCTCTCCTGTTGTATCCTGTTCCTTTCCTAGGAGTCTGCAGGTGATGAAATGGCAACGCAGACATAGATCTGGCTCCAGGATAAGTTGGGACATGGACTAAAGCAAGCTCCTTGTCTGCAGCTTACAAATGCTTTAATTACTATGATGATTGGCCATATGTATCACAAGATTCAGCAAAAGTAAAGATGACCAACCTGTATATTTTTCTGGCTTTTATTTATTACTACACCATTAGACTGTAAAACAAACTGGAGAAGTCAAAATATGTGGTCTCAGATTAACTGTGTTTCCTAAATAAAATCCACGGCCTGCTGTAATACAGGCCATTCCCATGACCTTCTGATTACTAAATAATTAATAAAATTGCAATAACTTATAATTATCTTCTATAAAATACCATTGCAGCAGCTTTGACAAAATGAGCTTTGGCCTGTGTGGCACTGTTACCAGAGCTGGCTGAATTCTCTAACCTGAATTCTAAAATTAGAATTGTGGAAGTCCACAAGCTCTGTATATGGTAGCAATGTACAATAGTGTTTCAAGAAGGAACCAAGGCAAACCAGATAGCTTCCATTCAAAATAAATTTTGTGGATTTTGGACAAAAGCCACTGTGAGTTTGGATTGCTCGGTATTTTTTTAAGGAAGTTTCAGAAAAATGTATTAATATGCACGATATAAATCCAACCCCACAGGTCACAGAAAGTTTGCAATTTGCATGTGTTTTAGGAGTAGTTGTTAAAGATGAGAGAGGAGGAGGGGTAGGAAGTGTCAGTAGGAGAAATAGTGCTGTAGTGCTAATGAGCAGATGCTCTGCTGTGTATTGAGAGACCGCCTTGCAATTAAAAAATAGTTGTAGGTAGGAGGAGATCATTCAGCTGTCTGTGTGCTGTCAGTTGTACCTTGACCAGCTTTTCATATGTCAAATCCATTTTGATTGAAACAAGAAAAGAGTTTTAGAAGCAATATTTTCTGTAGTGAGAAAGTGATACAGGGATGCAAAGAGAACTTCAGAACTTCTCTGTGAGGAGAGAGAAGCAGGTGTCATGCATGTGCTGCTGAGGGTTTCCTCTCAAACTCCTGGACAGTCTGTGCCTAGGGGAAGATGAATATTTCCTGGAGGAAGGCAGAGGGGCAGTTCCCACAATGAGTTGTAGGGGAAAACAGAGTAGCCAGTGTTGGATTTCCTAGTCTCTATCAAAGAGTTCAAAGAGGAGAAATAAGGAGCAAGAATCAAGAGTAGAGGTTCTTCTGTGGCTGGTTTACTCCCTTCCAGGGTGGTCAGGGCAACGTGCAAGGGCGGGGGGCTGGTCCCACCAGCCTAGGAGGGGTCAGCATGCTCAATTCACCCAGAGCAGGAGCATGTCTCAAACTCCTGTATACCTGCGGAAGACGGAAAGGAAGGGAAAAGGAAGCGGATTCCATAATCATTGTCTTAATCTCCCAACTTTTTATGTATTCTTGTCATTTTTGTTAGAGAATCACTTCAAGGTTTAGGCAGGAGGTACGTTTTGTAGGGCCAGAATGAGTAAGAGTAACTCAGTTGCTGCAGGCATTGTTTGATCCAACATGCATACTTTTCCCCTCCCTTTTCCCTACCTTTCTGCCTTTCTTTTTCCTTCTTCAGGTTAGGGGACTTATAGGATAATTAGAAATTGAATTATTTATGAGGATTCAAAGACATGAGACATATGATATGAAACTGCCTTTTCCTCTGCTGCTTTCACTCATGGTGGCTGCAGGGAAGCCTGTATAAAACATCCTTAGTTCTGTAACAAAAAATTGAATGCTCTGCAGTATTACCTTGTGCGTATATAAATGTCCATCTAAATGTTGGGGGAAATTGAAAATATGGGTAAGAATAGCCAAGAAAAGGGTATTTTGAGGCAACAAAGGGAAGGGATAGGTCATGACTCATGCAGCTTTGGAAACAAGAAAATGCAATTTCTCTGCCAAGAGAGGAGTTTATGAGCTTAATGAAATCTAAAATCAGTGGGAGCTCATTGAATAGCAGTAAGACATATAGTATTCTACTAATGTTATGAGGAGTATTTCTAAAAATAATGTAGGAGGCCTTTATTTGTTTCCTGCTGTAATAGTAAGGGCATATCTCTGAACAGATAAGATCTATCCCTCTAATAAATGTGATTCAAGGCAAGCTAATTTGAGTCTTTTAACTACCCTCCTATTTTTGTCTTTATAAAAGTTACTTATCTGAAGGTGTTCTGGGAAGTACACATCCATGCCATTGAAATAGTCTGTTGAATGCTGGCTTCTTGCTCATTTCTGGTTGCAATTTGGCTGTTGCTGTTATGTTCTTTAAAGTGTAAGAAATCATAGGGTTTTTGCCACAATTGCTGTTGAATTCAGGTCATTTAAATTAGCAAAGCTAAATGGTTCCTATCTATTGTTAGAGGTGCTTGTGGCTTTAGTCATAGCTTTATTGGATTTGGATATATGGTAAAAGGATGAAAAGGGAGCAGGAATAAACTTTCTCTCCTAATTTCTGGAGTAAATAGCTTTCCATACTTTTTTTTTTCTTGGTTTAAATTTTTTGTGCATTTTCATACTCTGAGCCTGTTTAGGAAGGGTTAACAAAAACAACAACAGCAAACAAATACACATATAAAAAGGCATAGGGAGGAGCTGAGGTCCTTTCCATGAGGTTCTCCCTCTCGCTCAGATTATGCATAGTAAGTTCGGTCATCCTGGCAAATAATTACAGACCTTCCCCTGTGGAAACAAGTACAACTGCTATATTGGTGTTTGGAGTCAGCATGAAAATAGACCATACATGGTATCATCTAGAAGGGACGTAATTCAATGAATACCTCTCTTCAGTGCTTGTAGTTCAGGCTTCCTTCATTCCTGTTTGAATGTGCATGGATCCATATGCATGTGTAGGCTGGCCAGAAGGTACAGAACTGCCTCTATTTCTTTAATCAGTTTTTAAATTCCTCGTTGAGCCATGGTTGATACACGCTGTAAACTTCTAACATCCATTTCAAATGTGCTTCTGTCACTATACTGGCAGATGTGTATGGATGTACATGAAGAAACTCCAGCACGGGGCTTTAAGCCCATAGTAGCTGAGAGATGATATTATTTTGTACAATTGGAATAGAGATACATCATCACATTAATACAGATTAGTTAAGTATAAGATTAGGATACTCAAGTGAAATAATTTCTGATGGTCTTTTCTTGCATGTTTATGGTTTGCAATGATTTACAGTGAATGTTCCCATGGTAATTAATGTTTTTGTCTATATTAATGACTAATTGCCACAGTGAACTAAGAGGTCACTTCCTGCTCAGGTGGTGTAGTACTCATTTTCATCAGTGGAATGTTCCCATAGTATTCACAAGCTGTTACTATTTGCAGCTAATCAACATTTTAAGAAAGGCTTGTTCTTTGGAGTTTTTATGATGTTTGGGTGTCTCACATGCAGCATTAAAGGAACTTGATTTTCAAGAAGAGTTGTAGAACCCTATTGACAGCCCATATCTGCACAAGGTGTACCACTGTGGTTATCCCTAAACCAGGGGTCTGTGAATAACCACTTTAAAATGCAAAACCAAATAAACAAACTAGAGCCTCTTCTATTTACGTGTTATTAGGCTAGCACAGCTCAGACCACAGTCATCTTCTGGGGTCACTAATATCTGTTTAATATATTAGTGTTGTGTAAATATAATGGTGTTATTTCTATCTGTAAGGTACTAGGCCACGTTACAAGTAGGTAGGGTGTTTATTTTGCACATTTCTAGAGTCTAGATTTCTTTTCCCCCAAGATTTTACATTTATGTTCTTCAAATGGCATGCTGGTATCTTTTTCTACAAAAAGCTAGTGAAAAAAATGTAGTCCTTTTTTCTAGTTTATTAATGATAAAAAGATGAGAGAAGTTTTTACAGAAGGAAAAGATATGGAAAAAGAAGAAGGGAAATAAGTACAAGGAAAACCAGTAGGATATTCTAAGAATTGGTCGGTAATTTGGGGATGGCTGTTAAAGGTGTTCTAGTTTTTTATTGAACAAAAATTCATATCTATTTAGAATATTTGTAGTGTCTTTATTCTAGTAGCCTTCTGGTTTTAGTACTGTAAAGTATCTTGTCCAGCCTAGCAAGCATTTACATATGTCACTCCTGCTCATAAGCAAAGTAATACATTTATAATGTTAGGAAAGGCTTTCTAGCTTTTGTTTATTAGCTAGTTCATCATTTCCAGGCTTTGTGCCAGAGCTGTGCCTTTAACAAGTGGATGACAGGTAGTGGATATTAGGGAGGTGGTATAGTGCTGCTTAATGGGATGCAATCCCTAGAGTCCTCAGGGACAGCCCCAGCATGAATTGCACTGCTCTTTCAGAGACTGGGATACTGTCTACAACATCTTTTGCCACATCTCTCCCAGTTATGTGCTGGTTTTTTTGCTTCTTTGCCCTGTTTTTTTTGCTCAGATTTTTTTTTTTTTTTTTTTTTAAGTGGGAAGCTCAGGGGTTTAAAAATGAAAAGGCACTTACTGAATATGAAGCAAGAGAATTTTGTTACTTCACCACTGTGTAAATGGAAGGACTTGAACATCTCTGGTACTTGTTTCTGTTTTTCTGATCTAGCAATAGTATATAATTCATGAATTCTTGTCCTCATTACAGATAATGCCAACATTTCTGCGTTATACTCATATTTTTAAATTATTCCTACAATCTGTCAAATCCATTTAGGTACAGCCCACATTTGCTTTTATTTATCTGCAAAGTGCAGCCTTCTTATTCATTATAGTTTGTCTGCCAGCATGGATGGAAGCCATCCCAAGACATATATGAATTTAAATGGCACCAGAATGACTGTCACTAGATATGTGTTTTAGTGTCAAGGCTATGGTAATGCATATCATTAGTTGTTAAACATAGTCTGCTGTCGGCGCGGTGCCAGAGCACTCTTATGTGCAATGCCAAACCTTGCTGGGAGCCTACCATGTTCTCTAGTTCAGTTACACATTTTCTCAGTTGTAGCTGCAGAAAAGAGACACCAAATGTAGTGACATAAAATAACTTCTGAACCATGGAAATGCTGTACTCCATTGTGACATGGAAACCAGTCTCATTTTGGGCCACTTTGTTTTTGTCTTCCTTTTGTCTTCATTTGTCCTTACTCACCCATCCTCAGTGAATAATTGGGAGTAAAACCATCCCTGAGTATTTTTTCTCAGGTCGTTGCTGATTATGAATGTCTGGGGTGGCTTCTTGACAGTTGCTTCCCACCACTGCAGCAGGTTTATGCTCTGGGAATACAGGGCAGTGAGGAAAGTTATGCCACAGGTAGGTATCTCTTGATGTGGGGCATTTCCTATGAGATGAGGGCAGAGCAAAGTCTCTCTCACCTTGCTCTGTGTTGCTTGTCCACCTTGCTGCTCCATCCAGGTCTGACAAATGTACAGGATAAGGGAGATCACTGAGTGCTCTTCCCACCTTTGCTGCAGAGGATGAGTAGCCAGATGCAAAGAAAAACCATTTCATGAAAGTGTTGGCGTATTTTTTTCCCTTAATGGTAGGACTTAAGAAATAAGACTAAATAGTGCTTCATTTCCAGTTTTCTTTCCATTTTGTGGGACATCTCCATGCTGTCTCTTACTGTGGGTGAGGTTACAACCTGACTCCTTCTAGACTACCAGTGTTGCCTACCCTAAAGTAGAAAACTTTGAAAACTTAAATTTTGTTTCCATACGTGAGCATATAGTGATGCCTGTAGGGACAGCTTGCAGTACCATAATGGCCTTTGGTTTTTGATGTTGGAGTATTCTGTCATTCCTAGAACTAAAACTTGTGTATATGTATCTGTGTGTGCATGTATGTGTTTGTGTATAAATAAATAAATAAACAAACAAGTATGTATTCACACATACAAACACATTTGTTTATGGCTGCTACAAAACCAAATTAAACAAAATGAACCAGAAAGTGATCAAAAATTAATCAGAAGCATATTACATGCAGGCAGAGATGAGGCAGTTTGGTCTGTTTAGCCTCAGCAAAAGAAAATAATAGGGGATGTTATAAGTACTAAATATACTATTTTCTCTGACTTTCCTTATTCTGTTTCATGAAATAGTTCTCTTATAAACTCTCACTTTTTTTTGGGTGCTCTGTAATTAGATTTAAATAAAAATACTATAAAAGTGAGCTAATCTTTTTATTTAGATGCATTTTATGAGTTTGTTGTGTTGTCAGTGCAGTCATGATAGATAAAAGACTGGTATGCAGCAAGAAGGAATGACAATCTTGTTCACAAAGGCAAGGATTTACTAAGAAAAAAAAATAAGTGAAAGAAAATATTTTTGCAGGATGGTTTAGTTTAGTAATTTGAAGCTCTGAATGAAAATATTAGAGAAATCAAGAAAATTTAAGGGATCTGGTATAAGCCACAGAGAGAGAAAATGCAGTTTAGTAGCAAGTTGGTGTTGTAGGTGAGTGCAGATGGGAAATAGGACTGCAGGGAGGGGTGAACTTGCTGGAATAATACCTAATAATACAGGAATAAAAATTCGATCTTATTTGTCAGATGGGAGTACTTAGATTTAGTTCAAACAAGTGATCATCCGTATCTCTTTATGTTTCTGTAGAATTATTTTTTTTCAGATTCTGATATTAGAGCAGGCAGAAAATAAGAAAAATAATTGCTAGTTTGCATAAGTAAAATTTACTTGCTCTGTTGGTTATTTCTTAATAACTCTTTTTATTTACAGGTTGCCTTTATCATATGGCTTGATTAGAGAACCCTAAATTATCTTATATTTTTCATACAGTTACCAGTTTTAATA
>VXBQ01008398.1:1522340-1581125 GCA_013400175.1 Phainopepla nitens
TTTTGGTTTTGTTTGTTTGTTTGTTCCCCGCCCTCCCCCATCTCTATAAAAAGAAGCATATTTTTTCTGAGGGTGTATTGGACACTTATTCTGTAAAATTGGAAAGAGCTGTAGATGCTATAAATTCATAGCTCTCACAATTGAAGTGTGCAAGGCTGAGTGTCAGCTACTGTCTAATGTCATTAGAACTTTCATTAGTAATCACTGCAAAATGGCCATAGATTGTCTGGTGACCAGGGAGAACTTGACATAAAAATAATCTCTGAAACAGCTACAAAATAAAGTTAAATAAACAGATTTCATATGTTATTTTTGATTTACAAATTGAAGTTGAAATTTTCTGATGTTATGAAGAAACCCCCATAGTACAAAATTCATCAAGCAAGTCCAAGAAGATAGCACAGGTGTTTCTTTGGGGACATGCCTCATTTTTGTTGATGCAGACTTTATTGGGCTGCCCCACAACAGCTCTCTTCTCCAGACTCAGCAGCTTTGCTGCTTTGGTTCATCCTTAATTTAATTTATATTGATCAAAAAAACCCATTTTGTTTTTAAGAGAACAGGTCGAACTCATCACAAGCTGTTCCGCTGCACCATCGCAGCACTGGTGCCGAGTGCTGGGGTGATGATGTCCTTCAGGGAAGGCCCTTCCATGTCGTCCCTGAGTCTGTGCACAAGAAGGACATGGGTGTAGTGCAGAGCTGACAGCAAGATTGCACTCAGAGGTGGCCCATCTAATTGGGCTGCCAAAGAAGGGTTTCATGACAGTGGCCTACTTCAGGGTGGTAGAAACGGCAGGGTGGTTCTGTAGGAGAAGAGAGGAAGTGGCCATGAGGTTATGAAGCCCAGTTGCAAACACCTTTTCCTGCTTTTGCCT
The DNA here is from genome assembly GCA_013400175.1 of Phainopepla nitens. Lineage (NCBI taxonomy): Eukaryota > Metazoa > Chordata > Aves > Passeriformes > Bombycillidae > Phainopepla > Phainopepla nitens. The sequence goes on from VXBQ01008398.1 coordinate 1,523,218, forward strand.
ATCTGGATGCTCAGCACTTCCCACATGGCAATTAGATCAGAAGATTCAAGTAATCAGTGTCCCTGCACCCTCAGCGGCAGTGCTGTCAAAGATTAAAAAAAGGTTGCTCATGCACAGTGACAGAAAACTTTGTGTTTATTTGTTCCCCCTCAACAAAGGAGAACTCCTCACTTTTCCAGAGGTTTCCTATTTGACTTTGGGCAAGCCCTTTTCATTTCCTCTATGTTTGGACTTCCATAGGCTTGAATAATAATATTATTTTCCTGCCTCCCGGGATGGATTAGTGGGGCATTGCTGCTGAATAGTCTATGTCAATGCTTACACAGGAACGCCCAAAATCTTTTGGCATTAGGCCAAGGTCTTAATTCCATGTTAATTTGGTGCAGTGAGTTCCAACAGCTAAATATGTGTTGAGTGAAAATGTATTATGCATCAGAGGTATTCACTGGGGAGGTCGTAAAGTGACACACTTAGACTTAGGTTTGCATTTTTGGGCTTTTGTGTATTTGCCTGTGGGGCTTAAATTTTGCAGTGACATCTGTTTTGCTGTGTTTTGCTTTCACATTATCGTCTTTAATATTTTTTTGAAGCCTTTGTGATTTTTCAGAATGAAAAGAGTAAAGTGACATGCTGATGCCTCTCACTAAGAATTTCATTTTTTATTGACCTTTTTTTTCCAGGAAATAATTTTTTTGTTTCCCAAGGTTTTCCCACACCTGAAGGCATCTGGACCTTGTTTATAGGGAATTCACCATGACTTTGCTAAGGAGTTTGGCCATTCATGAACAAAGTTTTGTCTCCTTCCACGTAATCAGCATCCTTTAGTGCCATGGACATGGCAGCCAGAGGGGTGTCACAGAAGCACAGACTGGCTGAGACTGGAAGTGACCTCTGGGGACTGTGTGGCCTGCCTCCCTGATCAAGCAGGGCCACCTAGAGCCAGTTGACTGGAACCATGGCCAGATGTTTTCTGAATATTTCCAATAATGGAGACTCCACAACCTTTCCTGGCATGGATGGTTATTTTCAACAATCAAACCAAAGCAAGTTGTGAAAGGCTTTTGAGGCGGTTCCCTGTCTCTTGTAAGGCTGGATAATAAACCAAAAAATGTGTGGGATGCTTTCTGGTCCAAAGCTTCATCTTTTCACCTGTATGTTTAATGTAGTTAAGGTTAAAAATGAGTACTAGTTTTGCTGCTTGGGCCCCATGTCTCCTGGATGTGTGCCTGTGACTCTTCCCATCCACAAGACAAAGACTAGAAAGTGCCTTTGTTTGAGGTGGACCTTAGACAGCAGGATGAAGCAGTCATGGAGATGTGGGTTTGTCCTTCTAAGGATTGCTGAGCAAGCTGGATCCCAGATGAGCAGGGAGGCAAACTCTCAGTGCAGGCAAGCACAGTTCATGCAGATAAAGTGTTCAGCTCTCTAGAAACGACAGTGCTGCCACTGTAACAAGGAAATTTTATTGCATGGGGTGGATTTCCTTCAAGAGTTCTTTGGTCACCTATCTCTTTTTGTTCGTGTGTGAAATGACTTCTGGCAGAAATGTTACGTAGGCCAGATGTCCTGTCTCATCCTCATAGTTCAGATTTACAAAGTTACAATGAAGTAGAACCTGAATCCTGGGTGGATTTAGTTTCATCCAGGAGTTTTATACAGATTTATAGATAAAGGTATAGAACTGAAATCTTCCAAGTTTGAAGTAAATAAATAAACTAAAAAAATCCCCACTTTCTTCTTGCACTACTTTTTGCTGAGTGCAGGCTGATTTAGCTGTAACATATGAATAAAAAACCATATATCAGGAAAAGCTTTCTTTCTAAGCAAAAAAGGAAACAGAGAAAGAAGATTTGTGGCACCTGATTTTTATTTTAATTTGTCAGGGAAAGGATGAATGACATGACATAAACAGCTTTAAGTGGATCAAAGTGAAACACAGATTACATTTTCATCACTCAACAATTGTTTTGCTGCACTTTGTATCTTCTGTGATGCTTGCACATCAGTTTACATCATAAATTCTGTAGGATGTGTGACTCCATCATCTCTCTTGATACATGTTCTTAAACAAATCAAATTGCATTGTCAGCTTGGAATAGTCACTGAAGGAACAGCAAAATACAGATCCATTTTTCCTGAAGGAGGAGAGGAAGGAAACTAAAGTTGACTGTCACCTAACTCTATGTCTGTGGCCTCTGTCCTTGTTAAAAAAAGAAATCAAGATCTTTACTTGTATATGTAAGTTACAAATTTTCCAAACCTTTAAGTTTTTGTGAATGAAAAATGAAGAAAGTTTGAGAACCTCAAATATATTTTCTATATTTGATGATAAAAGTCAAAATAAAATAGAATTAAACTTTTATAAAGCAGTAAAGGAAGGCAGGACAAATGAAGTGAATCACTTTCATATTTCCCTATTTTCACTAGAACAAAATCACCACATAAAAAAAAAAAAACCCAACCTCCCAAAAACACCCTGAAACCAAAAAACAAACCAAAACAAACAAGCAAGCAAGCAAGCAAACAAACAAAAAAACCCCAAAAAAACTCCCCCCCCCCAAAAAAAAACCCCAAAAAAACCCAAAACCCAATCATTTTTTATCAACTATACATTTTTTTCCACTGGTAAGATTCCTCACCATGATGGGCTCACTCAAGGCTGCTGAAGTGGCAAAGTGGAATTCTCTGCAGAGGAAATCAAAGACTTGGACTTTTCTTCTACCAGATATAAAATTAGAATTGAAATAGATTCTCAAAGTTCAAAATAATTTTAAAAAATCTCAAGTTTTATATTGAATTGTGATTTCACAGACCTTTTATTTGACTTAAAAAAAGCTTGAGAATTTATTCTTTCATTCTAGAGAGTATTTAAGTATGATGTTGGCTGCCAGCCTTCCAATATTAAACATATTTACTTCTAAAAAGAAGTCAAATAACTTACTGGAGTGGCTGAAGGGAAAAAGGTATGACATCCAATAAATTATCATATAGTAATAACATTTGTAATGGATTTTATTGTGCTAATGGTGTTAACTTTTGTGGCAGCTAACAGTGTCACTTCAAGTTTTTGAAAGTAAATTAATAATTGGAGTCTAAAAAGCCTTTTTTGGCATCTTATACATTTTTCAGATTTAAAATACTAGGGCAAAACCCAGTAATCAGCTAAAACCATTTTTTATGGAATTATTATGTTTTAAAATTATTATTTAATTTAATTTTACTTTCTGCTAGAATTCTTTCATGACTTTTATTGAAAGTCTGATCAAAAAGGTGAAATTACCTTAAATTTTATTCCTGGGAAGGTTTGAAATACGCTTGTGTCCTAGGAAGGACTAATATTTCACTGAAAGAGAAAAAACTACAGCAAGAGCTATAAGGCCACTGACTTAGAATTTAACTAGAGAGGAACAATTTCACACTGGAGAAACACATCTAAAAGGTACTAACAGCAAGAGCTTCACAGAATTAGAGGTGTCTCCTCTTGAAACAGCTTTTAAAATTTCTCAGTGAAAGATGGCTGGCTACATTTTAGACTTATTTAAAAGTATTATGGGGTCTCCAAGGTCCATGTTCATTCTTTCACTTGTATGAACCCTAAGTGCAGTAACTGTTAAAGGTGTTTAAATTTTATAGTTTTGTTTAGCCTTTGAAAGCCCAGTACTAGTAGAAATATTTGTATAGAATCTATCAAACTAGCAATTAAAGCCTTTTTCCTTCCCACTACATCATTTGATTTAAGCCTTGAAGTCTTTGCAGTTCAAATGCTGCAGCAGCCTGCAGAGGAACTGAGAAATGAAAGGACCTGCAAACAGACTCAGGTAGTTTCATCCCTGAGCACTGACTTCCAGAGTAGATGAACAGGAAAAAAAGATCCCACTTTGAAACTGGACCCATCCACACATAGAAAGTCAGTGTTTTTCAGATTTAACTACAGCAGTTTTAACTATACTGTCCAGTTTCACATTGGAGAAGATATAGCTTCCAACCAATTTAATTTGGGGGAAGCATTATGTGGACACATTCAGAGTTCAGAGAAAAACTGACAGGCAGAAGTGACCTATCTGAAATTAATTAGTACTCTTATTCTGTTTCACAGTAGCTGTGTGTCCATCAACAAAAATTTTGCCAGGTCCAATTATCGCAAATTGGCAGTTAATCTGACAGGGAAATACAAGACTAAGTATTTAGAGGCCAACCCTGCGCTTATTGACAGAGGACAAAAATACTAAAAATACTAGAAATGAGACAGGTGAGTAATATTAATGTATCTCTATATTGGCACCAAGCAATTGGTTGTGGATCTGATGGGGTGAAAGAAGGGTTACCGTGCTACTACCAGACCAGGCCAAGAATTGATGTGCAGGAAATCAAAGACCTTGATCACTGAAGCTATATGTGAAATTCCTTGGGAAATGGGTTAACAAAAGGAATTTACTTTATTTGTCTCTTTAAGTGTCTTTTAGTGATACATTTGTAAACTGTTAAAAAAAAAAAAAGAGATGCAGTTCCCATGATATGTACAGGAAGATTACAGACTTTGTGAAAGGGGATAAGAAATATCCTTTTTTCCCCCTCCTGCAAGAAATCTGTTCCTTTTTGAATTTAGCAAAAGGAGCCACAAAATAATTGCAAATGGGCTGGACAGTGGCTTTGCACTGAGATAGATCTCCTTTCATTGTATAAGAAATGAATATCTCTCTGTAACAAAGGGCATGGGTGACATTTTATATTTCATTCCTCATTTTCCTTTTTCCTCTGGCAGAACTATTTAATTGGTGGTTAGTGAAACCCTCTGCGCTTTAGAGGTTCACCTCTTTTAATTGAAACAGATAGTGTGCTCAGAACTACAGCTGGTTGTTCTATCTGCAAATCTTTTCTGTGTTTCACTTTATATTGAGAAACCATTTTCCTTTCTTTTCATCAACATGAAAAAAAATGCTCATTGTTTCTGTGAAAGCTCCATTTACTGCCCCTGGCATACTTAGTGCATTACCATGTTGACAACGGACAAAATGCTTTTCCTGAAGGAAAAGGAGGAATATTTCATTGTCTTTTATTCTCTGGACACTACTGATCTTTAGTATTGGAGTACATCTCTCAGAGTCATTGAAGAAGTAAAGTAAAAAGCAGTACACGGGAAGAAGTGAGAAGAAAGATTGTGAATCACAGAATGGTTTGGGTTGGAAGGGACCTCAAAGCTCATCTAATTCCAACCCCTCTGGCATGGCAGGGACATCTTTCACTAGACCACATTGCTCAAAGTCTCATCCTGTACTTTAAAGACATTTCCAAACTCACAAGTTATTTAGTCTGTAGAATAAATTGTTTTCATAATAATTGTACTGATAATTGGATAAAATGACATGTTTTTTGTTGGTTTGCAGTTATTTTGTGTGTTGTTACGGTTTAGTTTGGGGTTTTTTCTGGACTTAAAATACATTGGCATCTTCCCTCACTACATTTTGCACCTCTCTTGATCTTTGCAGTACATGCTGATTCCAAGGCAGCACATCCTTTCCAACTGCTTGCTTGAGGGGTCACATCCATCTAGCATGTTTGCAAACCGTGCAGATGTGGTAGGACCAGCCTGTTTGTTCCCCTGGGAGAAGCAGGAGGCGCCATTGAAACTGTCAGACACAGGCTGAGCTGGAGGAAGGAGACAGGACCTGTCACACAGCTGAGCTGGCCCTGGTGGCTGCAGGTCTTAGCAGGACCTCTAGCTTACAGCTAAAGGTGCTCAGCCAGTTTATAAAGCAAAACCCATCAAGGCTCTTGAATAGGAGAGCACACATGGGGCTCAGGCTATGACTGAATGGTGAGTTGTTGACAGTTTCAGTAAATGCCATAAATTGAGCACTTGCCTACAAATAAAGGCTAATGACAAAAGGAAATGGGCGTGAGTCATTGCTTGCCTATGTTGGCGCAAGTTTTCTTATTCACTGAAATTAGTCTTTGTTTATAGCAAGAGTAAATTTGACTAGGTTTGTTAAACTGTGAATAAGTGTCTAATGAAGTACAACAGGATAGGTTTTAGTTTTGGCCTGGATTAACATAATCTTTAATGATTTGGAAGAAGGAGACAGGCAGCATGTTCATTACATTTGCATGTGATATAAAGGTCGGTATCAAATACTATTGAAGGTATGAAACCACCGTGGAGCTGAAAGAGATTTCACTGAACAAACCCAGTAAATAAAAAAAACAACCAACCAAACAAAAGAGAAACTAACCAACCAACCAAAACTCCACAACCTCCCCCCCCAAAAAAAACTAGAAAGAAGGGATACAGCTCAGAAAAATGTAGGTTGATAAAAGTAATGATTAATAGTCAGAATTAAAATGTAGGAAGGAGTAGTTCAGGTAATGCAGAGGCAGACAAAGATTTCTCGCCTACCAATAATAATAATAAACAGATTAAAAATCATGTTTACACTCTTACTAGTGGCATCATACCTCCAATTTTTTTAAAAAAGGAGACATACTTTGTAGGCTTCTGGAAATGTTAAAATATTGAGAGATTGTAAGGATATTAAAAGAACACTTGCAAACACATCAATGACATTAAGTGAAAGAGGGTTTTTTTCAGAGCAGAGATTTGAAAAATGTGTACAAAGTAGCAGAGGTAAGATGTATTTTCAGTGAGGAGTTAAGATGTTGGGACTGTTGTGGTGCACATGTGAAAATGGCTGATGTGTGTTCAGGGTAACACCACTGGAGCAGGGGGAATGGAATCACAGCACCAAAGATTCAAATCGAGCATCAGGAAAATATCTTAGAAGCAAAATGTGTTCATCTGGAAAACAGTTTCCTCAAGGATGGTTGGAATTTAACATTTCTGTGCATTTTAACCTCTCTATTATATCTTTCTTCCCAAACTGCTGTGAGATAGGCGAAGGATATTTATTGTCTCCATTTACCTGATGGGCTATTAAGGATGCTTCTAGATATTGCCACCGAGCTGTCATGGGATGTTGCAACTGGCAAGGGATAGGTCTGGGAACATTTCCCTGCAAGATAAAAAAGCAAATGTGCCTTCAGCTTGATTGTTCTTTGGTTTTTTGGGGTTTGTGTTGTTTTTGGGTTTTTTTGTTTAGTTTTTTTATTATTATTTTTTGTTCATTTTTTTTTCAATATGAACCCTCAAATTAAAACTATTTGTATTTATTGCATCAGCCTCAAATTGGAAGTGCTGTAATTTTTCTTTTTTTTTAATCTTCTATTCTAGGATTGAGGATCTAGTGCCTTTACTACATTTTACCCTGCATGAGGCAGGTATCTCAAAGTATTAGATGTTTTAAAAGACTGCTTTGCCTCAAGTATGCCCTTGCAGTGTCCAATTTTGCTTTTTCTTTTGAATAATCACTTTTATTGGAAAGAAGGGGGAATTTTATCATGTTGAAATTAGGAATAAATGCTTCAGAAGAAAACTACCAGTGTTTCTTTTATTCCAATTTCAGGATGATGGATATTATTGCAAGAAATATTTCTTCATTAGTATCTTCTGTTTGGTGATGGCCTCTTCAGCTGCTGTAGTGAATTTAGTGAGTCTTTTTCATTTGTCTGTGTGTTTCAGTTCAGTTAACTTTCTTGTTAAGTTTTCAGTGGTGAACATGTCTAGGAAGTTTGATAGAAGTTAAAGATAAAATTCTTGCCTTAGATACCCAGCTTGAATATATTAGCAAATCAAAACAGCAGCTATTACTCACTGTCTTTAAGGTTTTTAAAACAAATTTTCTTTTTCTTTGCTATCACATGCTCCTTAAAGCCTATAAATTGTTTTCTAACCTCTGTAAGCTGTAATTACTGTATCAGGAATGAGAACTCTGGAGACTTTTATTTGTATAGGCACTTAACAATTGAGTGTCAGCAATGCGTGGTACCAGTAGAAGGATAATTTCTGAAGTATTGTAATTTATTCAATATTGTACATGAGTTAATCACTTTCACTTAATCACAGAGTCACAGGATGGTTGGGGATGAAAGGGGCATGTGGAGATCATCCAGTTCAACCAACCCCCTGCTAAGGCAGATTGACCTCGAGCAGGTTCCACAGGGTTGTGTCCAGATGGCTTTTTAATATCTCCAGAGGAGGAGACTCCCCACCCTCTCTGGGCAGCCTCTTCCAGTGCTCTGCCACCCTTAGAGTAAAGGAGGTTTTCCCTATGTTCAGGTGAAACTCCTGTGTTTCAGTTTGTGCCTGTGCCTTGTCCTGTCACTGGGCACCACTGAACCGTCTGGACCCAACCTCTTGACACCCCTGCACCTCTTTTCAGCCCTTTGCTCCACTTCAGGTGGTATCTTCTGGCTTCAAACTCTGCAGTAAGAGTAGTGGAAAGGGTAATTGTCAATCTACTGGTGTGTACAAAATGCTTTGTCATTTGTTTATACAAGGTGCCTCTTTATCAGCACTTCTAAATAGTTGTGCCTAGCTGTAACTGTGGAAGCACAAGGCATCTCAGCACAGAAACTGCTTTAGGTCAACTCTGAAATGAAATCTAAGATGACAATGAACTCTAAAATAGTCACTCTGTCAGTTACTTCATATGCCTGCTGTGAAGTGATAGCGATGTCGAGTGCAAGCCCAGGGAGAAAAATGTGTCTGCAAAAAGTTTATTGAGTCTATCAGGAAAGGAAAGCCTGTATAATAATAAAATAAGCAGAAAAGAAGCATTCCAAAAAAATCACATTACGATATGTCCATAATATAATTAGCCTGTGCTTCAGAATTGGTGCTTTAATTTTATGATGAAATAGTCAGGGTTTTCATTCTAAATGCAAAGCATTTGGAAATATCTTCTCTGCCTTTCTGATTTCTATTAATTTGCTGTTTTTTTTCTTTTACAACAAGTAACTTGAGCTCTGGGAAGTTAATAATCCTGAAAGTAGACGATATACTTGTGTGATAACACTTCATTGCACCTATCCTGAAAAGCAAGATTTAATGCTTGAATAAGTCAGCTTCCGTAGATCTGTAATGGGTATTTTCAGAAACAGTATTGAGTGGGCATTAGAAGACATGACTTCTCTGTAATGGAAATTTCCACTTACTTAATTTCTAAATAGTTAAGTCTGGTATTAATTACTTTTAATTGAAGACTAAACCAGAAGATTCTCATTTTGTCAAGGAGATAGTGTGTTTAAACAAAACTGTTATTTAGGATGGGAAGTATCTCATGTCTCCTAGCTCTGTTATAGTTGCTTATATAGATATGGTTTGCAGAGTGAGTAGTGCTATTGCATGTTTATAAAACACATCTGTCACGGGCTGTCTAAACTGGATCAGAGACAAAATGTGTTACATACTACAGGCACAATTCATTCATGTGAAGAAGAGGTTTTAATCTGCAAATGCAGCATAATACCTATTCCCAGGTCAATTTCTGCTTTGCTCACTAAGGCAAATGGTGTAAATTGATTTAAATAGGTGCTGGAATTGAAGTGACAAGAGTAATTTATACTACATGAGGTTCTGTTCCCTCCTTTAAAAGATGAAACACTATGTAAAAGCCTATGCAGCCTGCTCTAATTGGTCAGGCTGGAGGGATGTTCAGGAAGATTCCCTGGGTCCTGCAGCTCATTTTGCAGAGTATGTGGGCAGAGTTCTGCTGGACAGCTGGGATATCATTTGCCTTCCACCATTCCATTCCAGAATTCAGACATGGTTCAGACTGGTTTTGTTTCTACCACTGTATTATTAAATATTAAATGTGCTCTATGCACTCACAAGTTATCTTTAGTGCTCAGAAGTGTGTGAATGATTGGAGTCACAGAAATATCTACCTTAAATCCTTTTTATAGATAATGTTCAGTGGTCCTGAAACATGCACAATTTGCACAAACTGCAGCTAACGATGTTTGATCCACGAGCTATGCTTGTAGCAAACTATACCTCAGTCTCAAATATGGTGTATCACACTGCCAAAAGTATGCAAGTTTATGTTGGTTTATATAACCCTCACTATTCAAGCAAATATTTTAAAGCAATGCAAATTTTTCTGCTGTAAAATTCTTAGTCAGTGGAAGAAGTGTGGCCAAGGAAATTAACAAACCTCAGTTTGTTTTTCTTTTTGTTCTTGAAAGAGGTACAGTGGTGTGTCACTTGAGCACTCTTTCCTCCAGTGTCTTTCCCAGTAAATTACATAGCTTCTCTTGCATGCCACATGCATCATTAAACATTCTGTGTATCTCCCAATCTTCTCCATCCTAATCTGGTGAAAGCCAGTAATAAGATTACTCTTTGTCACTAAGAATTACTTGCACAGCTATAAGGGAAGAACATTGTTTGTGCACATGCACCACAGGAATCAGAGGATAAGCTGAGCACTGCTGAATTAAGGGCATCTATCATTGCACTCGGTTTTCTCATACTTCTTGATGTATTCCTGCAATGCTGTTATATTCAAGAATTTAAATGCTAATGCCAGAATCAAAAGACTTGTAGTTAGCAATCAACACTTAAAATAAACAACGATGGCAATGAGAATGATGTCTGTATAATTGGCACTTAGACGACTTTGTTCACACATCCTGGAGTAAATGCTTTCTCTTCTGAGGTACCCCTAACTCTTAATAGAACTGTGAGTTAGAGGAAATAGCTGGCTGGGTTTCCCTGAGAACATCAGGATGTGGTTGATCCTGCAGACAATCACACCCTTGTAAGGAGGAGCTCCTCCAAGGAGGAGCTGGTATTCTTGTGTTGTGGAAAAATATGCAGCTCCCATGGAGACCTTCTCTTTGCAACTCTATTCTTCTGTGTTAATGAATCCTGCCAGTATTATGACCTCTAGGAGTTGTGTGTTGGTGACAGCCCATACTTTGGGCATGCATTGCCAAAAGCAAAATACAAGATGGTTTAAAGAGGCAAGTGCAGTTGGATGAGAAGGAGGCTGTATTCTGGATTCATTTTTCTTGCATTGTATCATGTACCTTTTTTTAAGTAGTATCACAGAACTACTTCGTAGTAGTAGTACCACTTATGTAAGTAGACGTGAATGTCACATGATGTCACTCATATGTTAAAAATCAGTTAATTATTTTATTTCATTATGTGTTCCTAGACATTAGAAAAGAATTAAAGCTTTGGCAGACATAGAAGTGAGCGCTTACTTCATAGTGACCTAGATAAGCAAGATATGTCTGGGAAATGCTAATAAGCATTTTACCTCTCTGCTCTCTTTCTTCATGGCTGATTTATCATTTAATACAGCACATTGTTATGCAGATATCCTTTCTTTTTATGGTCCTGGATTCCACCTAATAAGCCCTGCCTTTCAGCTAGGCTTGTTAGCACAAGCAGTGTGCAGCATTAATAGCTGTTCCTGTGTTCAGTTCATCCCCTAGCTTGGGCAGGGCTGTTATGGACAGCATCTATTCTGAGTTGGAGCTGTCTCCTCTGAATACAAGTCCCCCAGCCCAGAAAAATAGATTTGGAAGTGAAACAAGCTCCCTAATCTTGACAAACCAGTGTCAAGGTTCTAGATGCCAGAGATGCACTACAGTCTCCCTAATAAACCAAGGTACTAAAACAGTGAGAGTTTAGGGCTGAGCAGAGAAGGATTCTCCAGTTCTTAAGTTTATGTTGAACTCCGTGAATTTTTCAGTGTGCAGAAAGTGATAAAATGTGTGAAAATGAGCATGTGGAGTTTATTTTCCCTTCTATTCAAGCCTCAAAGGTAGCCAGCTGACAAGGAAATTCAGTCCTCAAGTATATTCATGGTCTCTCAACTGTGTTAAGTTTATTTACTTGGTGAAATATTTTGACAACATAGGTATGTCTAAAACCTTTTTCTCTTTACCATTCAAGTAAAGCCATCTACAGCCAAGAACTTGTGCTGAAGGAAGTTTTCTAGAATTTTTTCAGAAAAAAAGAACAACATTTTTGTCTATTTTCTGCTAAGAAAAATAGCTTGAAAGAAAAAGGTGTCTTTCTTATAAAATAAAATCGTAGGACACTCACCACAGAGGTGCAAGGTAAAGTGTGAGTTTTCTCTCATGCTGAGAAAAGATGGAGCTTGGCTTCACATTCTGTGCAAATGCTTAATTCCTAGTACTAAGTGATGCTGTGTGTTTAAGAGGAGTGGGAAGGATACCCCTGTGCCTTGCTGTGGACTTCTAGGTAGCTGTTAGGCTTTCTTTGGGAATGCACATGGGTGAAAGTACTTGTGAGGATCCTGAAGAAGTATTTAGTGTCTGGATTTTACTCAAGCTTACATGTAAGGTGAGTGCCAAGCTACTTACCATTGCCAAAAGCAAAGTATTTCCTGCTATGTCCAGAAGCTAAACTTGAAGAGCATCTTGATGCCATCTGTCTGTAAAAGCAAGGTGGCAACAAATTCCAGGAGCCCGAGGCTTCGTTTCAGTCCTTTTCTAGGTATTCCCATCTTCCTTGACTCTGTTTCCTTCCCTATTGAATTTGGCTGTTAGTATCTACGTCATGAAGGATTTCCAAGCCCAGAGTAATTAAGTCTGAAAAGCATGTTGAGACATTCAGATGGAAAGCACTGTCTAACTGCACTGGCATAATTATACACTGCATAACTGATCCAAGTACCAAAGAAAAGTAGAACACGAAGGAACAGCTAAATTTATCCTAGAAAATGGGTTCAGCAGTTCAGCATTCAGATTTAGATCAGTAGAGCAGCCTCACTGCTGTTTAAAGCCACACAATCAGCTAATTTTGGCTGATGTAAGATCAGCTGTTGTGAAGAGCTTTTTAATATGTGTTGATTTAGCTATTAATTAAGAGGATTTTTATGCTACAAATAACCTATACTTTCATTTTTAAAATGTTCTCTGGATAAAACTTTCATTGCTTGATTTTAATTCTTGAACACTTTCTTTCCATTAAATTTCCTGTACTTTTATGTTTTATAACCTATAGCTAGATCATAGTTGTTAAAGTATTTTTAGGGTATTTAAATGAATAATTTTGCACAAATATTTCGCACTGTAATGAGAACTAAGGAAAAAAAAAAAAAATCATGTTGTAGTGTTCACCGTGTCTCACTTGGCTGCAGGTACAATATTTTGTCCCTAAACCTTTTCCATCACCAAGTTATAAAACAAATGCCAGCATAAGCTGCCAGTAATGTAATCTGGTTTGTAAAATGACTGATGTGCTACTCTCCAAATTCTGAGAGTTGTGCTTGCACAAATTAAGATTTTATAGCTCACACTCATGCATTTGCAATGAACTGTGTTAGCTGATAGAAGTTTTTGTGTTTTTTGTGATGCCACAAGATTAAAGTGTCTGGTAGCTTTTACAACTCTTTTGGAGCTTTTTAATTTTTATTTTTTTTTATGTGCACAACCCATTTAGTAAGAGATTATAAAGGTGTCTGAAATTGATCCTGGTGTTGCAGGTGTGCTGCAGTATTGTGCTCATTGAAGTAGCACTGCAAAGAAACTTTGACTTAAAAAGAGAATTATAGAAGTATCCACCCAACCCCATCCCCAGGAACACATCCAGGACCTAATTTTCAGTTAGAGTTAATTGAGCTAACAGTATTGTCATCAATATAGATGGTAATTTATGTTGGTTTATTTACTGGTTAGGTAAAGTGTGTGTCATGTTTTTCCAACTCTTTTCACAGCAAAGCAAGGAGGAGGGTCTGTCCTCAGCTGTAGCTCTGTGTCTTGAGGGCTGTGTGACAGTGCAGAGAGCTCTGCCAGGCTACACTGAGGGATAGCCAAGTCAAAATGTCCAGCTTGGGAAAGAAATGAAGTAATGTATGCAGACTGTGCTGCCCAGGATGCTGTCCTGCTGTAGGCTTATGCATGGGGAAAACTCATCCCCATGTGCAACATTAAACTCAGTGTTCTCAGTGCTGCTGCTTCTTAAAGTGCACATATTCTTCATTGCTTGCATTAAAAATACTATATACTTAATAGCAGTGAAATTATAATTCAAATTATAATAAGTTAATAATGTTTGGAATTCTTATTATGGTCCTAAAGCCCAATAGGAATAATGTATCTGGGTGAGGTAGTGCTTGTTGAGTTTGAAGTGCTAAAATAAATGCTGCAGTTGCTGCTGGGTAATGAAAGGATAGCTGGACAAGTGTTGCTCTTTCATTGGTATATGTTTGTTGTATGAGGGATAAACTCAGAGAAGTGCTACTGCTGCTTATTCATGATGTAGAAATCAGAACTTCTTTTCCTACCAGATGCAGAGAAGTCAGCCATAAATGTTGGAATGCTTACCTAAAAAACTGCTGTCAAATAAAATCTACACTGAGACTCTGGTAGTAATAAAACCTCCTAGAGAAGAGAAAAAAACATAAAAGAGAGGAATAATAAAATTGAAAATAAAAATATAAAATAAAATTTTTTAAGTTGGTCCTGGTGTTTCTTAATGGAATGGGAACTAAAATATTTCATTTCTATATTAAAAATATAGATTATATATTCTTTTTTGGCATCATTCATATAATAAACTGTATTATCATTTTAAATTGAAACTAAAGTCTAAAATTGAAAATTGCATTTTATAAGATAAAGTCATTGCAGCTGAGTTGTTCTGTTTTAGTGAAAAGTTCTGACTGAAACTATGTATTTGAACAATTTGTAAGGCCATATTTCAATTTGAGCTTATTGGTAAGCATATTTAAAATGGACTTTAAAAAGATCACATACATAGCAATGATTTGGGTTGATTCCACTGCTTGTAGAGTGATTGTGTGTATACACAACACTTTGCTAATGTTACTTTGCAGTGTTACTGCTTGTTTGTTTTTGTATTACAGTGTTTTATTTATCAGTGGTTTGGTTATTTTATTATAGTGATTTGTTTATTTATTTGTGATTTTCTTAGCAATTTGAATTGATCTGGTTTTGATCTTTAGTCCTCCCTCTCCAGTAGCAGTGTCCAGGTTTTCCACCCCCCTCCAGCACCAGGAGAGGCAGCCGGCCCTCTGCTAGCTGTGACCATGTGAGGATGGAGGGGTTTGGCCACAGATTTTCATACCAACTTAGAATGGTTTGGACTGGGAGGGACTTGAAAGATCTGACAACTTCCTCTAGACTAGGTTGCTGAGAGTCTCATCCAACCTGGCCTTGAACACTTCCAGGGATGAAGTCCCTCGTCTCTGAGCAACCTGACTCAGTGTCCCATCAACCTGAGTTTTTGCTGAAACACCCGGGACCAGAGGTGTTATTTTACCCTTAAAAACTTCTTAATGCAGAAGTTCTGATTTGAAGGGACAGTAAGAGACTTTGTGATTTATTCTGCTTCCATTAGTGAGGGGAAAAAGCAGGGTAGCTCCTCACCCTGGCATTCCTGGGAATAAGGGCATGCAAGGGATGGGGCAGGGAACGGACCATGGACATTAAGTTCTTGCTGTGATCTGGCTCGTGGTATTTCTATTATTATCAACAGTATTTTATTATAATTGTAGTTATTAAGTAATATTTTAAATTTTAATATATTTTTACTATTATTATTATTACTTGTTTTCAATGTCTCTGGCAATTCTGGTGGTGTTGGGGGCTCCGCGGGGCGCTTCCCGTGGGCGCTGCCGGCAGGTGGTGCTGGCGGAGCGCCGCCCGCCCCACATCCCTGCCCAGCCCCGCATCCCTGCACAGCCCCACATCCCTGCCCAGCCCCACATCCCTGCCCAGCCCCGCATCCCTGCCCAGCCCCTCATCCCTGCCCAGCCCCGCATCCCTGCACATCCCCGCGTCCCTGCACAGCCCCGCATCCCTGCACAGCCCCACATCCCTGCCCAGCCCCGCATCCCTGCCCAGCCCCGCATCCCTGCCCAGCCCCGCATCCCTGCCCAGCCCCGCATCCCTGCCCAGCCCCGCATCCCTGCCCAGCCCCGCATCCCTGCCCAGCCCCGCATCCCTGCCCAGCCCCGCATCCCTGCCCAGCCCCGCATCCCTGCCCAGCCCCGCATCCCTGCCCAGCCCCGCATCCCTGCCCAGCCCCGCATCCCTGCCCAGCCCCGCATCCCTGCCCAGCCCCGCATCCCTGCCCAGCCCCGCATCCCTGCCCAGCCCCGCATCCCTGCCCAGCCCCGCATCCCTGCCCAGCCCCGCATCCCTGCCCAGCCCCGCATCCCTGCCCAGCCCCGCATCCCTGCACAGCCCCGCATCCCTGCCCAGTACTGCATCCCTGCCCAGTACCGCATCCCTGCACAGTCCCGCATCCCTGCACAGCCCCGCGTCCCTGCACAGTCCCGCATCTCCGCCGGCCCCACATCCCTCCCAGGCCCCGCATCTGCGCCCGGCCCTGCATCCCTGTACAGCCCTGCTTCCCTGCACAGCCCCGCATCCCTTCCCGGCCCTGCATCCTCCCCCGGCCCGGCCCCGTGCACATACACCAGTGTCAGCTCTGAAATGGGATGTGCTTTCCCTGTGCTGTCCCTGTGCTTTCCGTGTGCTTTCCCTGGAGGAGCGGTCCGTGCGAGCCGTGCCGCTCCCTGTGCGGGCGGTACTGCCAGCCCCTGTCAGGAGCGCTGGAGGCCCAGTGATCCCAGGCTGTTGGGGCATCCCACAGCCCTGCTGGGGCAGGAGCTGCGCTCACAGCTCAAGCCGTTTGCCCAGTTGCATAAAATAAAGAGAGCAGATGTACAAAGGATGCATAAATCAGCGTCACAGGGACAGTGGGAAGTTGCCTCAGGGTACTGTATGAGTCTGGCTTTTGTCAGGGTTTGGGCTTTTTTCTTTTGTTTACTGGGAAGCAGGAAGTTTGAATTTGATTTTAGGCACTGAAATTGAGCCAATTGTCAGTCACCCACAGAAAGTTTGGACAAGTTACAGGTTTGTGACTAACACATAAGATTGTGAATAGTCAGTGGTAGCTGGTGAATCATAGTGGAATGTGCAGCTATGAATGATGTAACCAGGAAATAAAATGTAGAGGGGAATAAAAAAAAATACTGCAGTCAAAGCTCTACAAAACTCTTGCAAATGTCCTGCAGAAGAAATGGCATCGTGATGTAGCAAAGATCAGTGTAGTAGGAGGAGAACTAGGAAAGGATGATATCAGAGAAACTGGTAAAAATACTCTAAGGAGACCCTTTGTGCTGCAAGTGATGCATTTGAAAGATGAATTCTGAAGAATGATTCTTAAGACTGTCTTATAAGAAATTATTAGAACAATTAAAGTTGTTATGGTGAGCATATTGCAAGGAGCAAATCTGATTACATCTGGTCACCTCATCAATGAACTGCACTTAGCTCACATGATGTGGGGATTTTTTTATGTTCAAAGCTGAGTGTCCACAACCTTTAAAGCACCTTCCTGCAGTCCACATCCTTGATAAATGTGGCAAGGTTTGACAAGAAAATATTTACTCATAAGTGTCAGAGACAGTTAGGAAACTAGACAATTCTTAGGCTGTTATTGCCAGTCACAGACCCTGAAAAGATTGGCATTTGATACTGTCAGACAGCCAGGTTGGGAGTTCCACTGGTTTGAGGTCAGGTCTCTCTGCTGGTGAGAGGTGACTCTTCCTCTTTGTCCTTCAGAATGAGAGTAATTTCTTCCTCTGGGCTTTGTTTTCATTCTTTAGGTACAAATATGTATTTCTAGGTGTGAGCCTATCTAGCAAAGCCAATTCTGAAAGCAGTATTTTGATCCATAAGTATAACTTGGAGAAAAGGCCATGATGAAGAAATGCTTCAGAAGCTATAATTTATTTTTTTTAAATTTGCTTGCAGCTGGAAAATAAGGACAGAATAATACTAAATATATTATGTCCTTGCATCTGAGGAATAGGGTTATTAAATATGTGCTGGATATGTGTTCCAAAACACTGTTAGCATTTCATAAATTACCATGATATTCTAAATTTTGTATTTCATCTACATATTTATGATGCACATGCATTTCACTGACTGTGTGCTACAGCCAGGGAATGGTTCTTCAGCTCTTGAGTTAATTTGTTTTCTGGTTCATGTAATAAGAGGTGTTTGGCCTACACTCTGAGTCCTCTTTCAACTCACACTAAATTCTCACATAAATTGAAAAGCAATGACTCAGTGGGTCTCAAAAATAAGCCTTTTCCTGGGAAATTTGTGGAGAGCTTGGAGTGGAAGGTTTATATTTTAATAAGATGAGTCAGAAACATTTCATTAGGAATCTCTTGTAAAGCATGTTTTGGATAGGAAATTGTCCAACTAATATAAACAGATTTCACTTTGCATTTGAGATATTTCTATGCTTGATATCACGCAAATGTAATATTAAAAACCGGACTCAGTATTCTTTTAAATCAATGACTGGTTGTAAAAGACACAATGTAACAAATGGCAGGAAGAATAAAGTAGGCAAAATCAGCATCTGTTATCTGTTAGCTAATCTCATGATTTGTAAAAACAAACAGCTAGTTAAGTCTTCAATAAAATGTATAAAACCCCTTTTAATTAACAGAGACACATTGTGGTTTGAGGCAAATTTCTAGCATTGTTAGCATAGCATGTGAGAACCTGATAGAGCAGAGCAGCCCTTCTGTTGGTGGGAAATAATGTATATAATCAAAATCAGCCTTAGCGGAGAGCCTTAAACCACAAGAAAATAAGAGCTCCTAAAATAGGAGCTAACAGACAGAATGCTACCAGGGTCTACCAGGGGCATTGTACACAATATCGAGCATGCTGAGAATTAATGGAAAATGCATGTAGGCTGGCTGAAATACTAATTATTATCTTGTACGTGTATTTACATTTTCTTCCCACTCTGCAGTGCTGTGACTCTAAGATGACTGAGGACGTCAGTGAAGTTCTGAAACAACCATTTTGTTGCTTCACCACAGAGATCTGATTAATAAAGGCAATTTAAACCATTGAAAAGGCCAATGGATTCCCTGCACAAGCAGAGCTCCATTGCCACAGCGCAGGCTCAGGTCATTGACTCCTCCCTCTTCCTTACTGCACCTTTTTTGGGCTTCCTGAGTCCATACTTGCTGGAGAAATGGTTCTTTGCAAACTTGCTGCCCTACGTCTTATAGGTTTCTGAGAACCAAAGCAACAGGTATCTATGTTTTATTTCAAATGTGATTGTACTTGAAAAGAGAATAAAGGGTTGGGGGTGAGAATAATCAACTTACGTCATAAAAAACTATAGGATCCATATTTTAGGAAAATTAGTGATGTGCTAATTACAGGATTTAATTGGTCACAAACTAAACTGCTATGTAGCTTATCATCATGTTCCCACTGCAGCTTTAGTAGTCAATTCTTTTTAGAATCTCTGATAAAATGCTGCATACAAGCAGGGGGAAGCCAAAGCAAAGACCAAGGAGTAACATTTGGAATGTGGACTTGCTTTATGGGAAGGGTCTGATAGCTTTTTGTGGTCCTGAATTTATCCCATTCATCTTGCTTTGAATTCATCTTTTTTGACCCATATCAAAAATCTTCAGTCAATAAAGCAGGAGGCATTTATTGTTTTGCTGCTACTCATATTTTCTCAGATTTGCAAGTCTTTGGGCTTGTGGCAATGATTTAGGAATGCTGAAGTCTGAATTTATTTATGTTACATCATACTTATATATTGCTAGTTAACAACTATTACTAATTGTTCTAGTTTGTCTCAAGGAAGGAGGCAAGGAGACATAACATGGGCCTTGTTTTTCTGTCACTGTATTTATTTTGCCTGTTCCTACCTGGGTGCACAGAAGATACATCTAATTCCTGCTGAAAAAGAGCTGACTAGAGCTTAAATTCTTCATTCTAAGACAGAATTGCCCCATGTCTTCCTAGCTAAGGTCTTCAAAAAAGAGATTTGTTTCATCTGGGTTTTTTTTGTGCATGTGGGATTTTTGTGCATGGAAATGATTTTGAGGGCATGAAGACAGATACTTTTTGGCACACAATTTTTATCAGTATTTTTTTACTACATTTTACCCCACTGAAGGATAGGTATGCAGGGTATGCCTGTTTGATTCTCTCGGTCCAAAATGTTGTCCTGGAGCAGTCCCACAGCCCATCCCTCAATATCTTCTCTCCAAGAGTCAAAAGCAGATGTTCCAGAAAGGATATGGAACCAGGAGAGACACAGTGGTACTTCCTCAAAACGCTCTCCTCACCTCCAGCCATTTGCAGTCCAGGAATTTCTCTGGTCACTAATGGTTTGAATTGTACTAATAACCCTCAGTAGATTTTCCTCCCATGTCTGGTCTGTTCTAAACAGATGTGAACTTGTCATTCTCAGTAATCTGTGCAATTTCTGCAGCCAGTCTGGGGGAGGAAGAAGGGTCTCCTCCTCCTCTTTCATTCAAATCATCCCCATTTAAGCTTGTAGTGGAAAAAATCAGAGGTCAAACAGTCTGTGGCCATCCTCTCTGTCCCAGCCATACTTGTATAGGCTTCAATCATATGTTTAATTAGTTGTCTTTTACAGGTTTGTAACAACACATACAAAATTAATTTTATAACAGCATCCCTAGAGTTATCCTCTGCAATGTGATAGCTTACAGTTGTTGATTGGACTTTCTTTGGTTTTGGTTCATTAACACATGAACAGAAAAGCTCTCTGAAGTGTCATGTGATGTCCAGTTTTAGTTTGAAACCAAGCTTGTGGGCGTGTCTTTATGAAATGTTACATTTTGTCTGTAAGCAATATTGTAAATCACTGTAAAATTAAATATAGCATGAGTTGTGTAATCCATATTAAAATAAACAAGATGTTTCAGTAATAAATATCTATTTAGAATTAGATCTGGGAGATTATTTGGGAGATGCTTAATGATAGAGTGGGTTTCAGGGAAAATGGGCAGCAGATATGAAAATGAAACTTGTTAAACAAGCCAAGTTCCTAAACAGCTGCTCATTCAACATGGCCACTGATTCATGGGCTGAGCTGTAATTAACAGCCCAGGATTCTTCATCTGCTAAAAAGTGATATATATATAAACATATTTATCTTTGGCTAACTGTACTAGTGATGATTAACTCTGAAAATGCATGAGTGAGAGAAAAATAATGATGTAAGATTTGGATGGAAGGCAGCTGAAACTAAAAGCCATGATGCAGGATTTTGAAAACTGATCTCCGGACTAGTAACAGAATTTGGTTTAGTGAGGGTCAGGGTTACAGTTAAAGCATGTACTCAGATCTCATCACAACTATGTTAGGAATGAAGCTTCTCCAGGTTTCTGTATTATGCTTTAGGACACAGCCTGATGTAAAGACCCAAAACTTATCAAAGCTGTTGATTTCTCTGGAGTTTATTACCACTTTTATCAATAATGTGGTCAGTGTGGTCTTTTCCCGATTTAAAACCTTGTAGCACAACCTTTCCAAAGGATGCACTGAACCTGAACAGCTCTAAAAACACTCTGGGTATTTGGGCTACCCATGTCCCTGATTACGGTCGAGTGCTCGTGCTGATCACCACAGTACATGCCACAAGCGAAATTTCCTAATATGTGATAGCCCAAGGCAGACAAACAGTTCTCAAATGGTGGTATCTTTAAGCACACCTCTGGAAGTGGTAAAAAGCCTCACTATGAGTTTAGGATTCTCTCCCTGCTATGGTGCTGTTGATGATGTTGGAATGTGAGGCTGCCCACACTGCTCTCATGGAGTTGGATTTGTTGCATGCAGTATCCTTGTCTGCCCCCTGGAAGCAGAAGGAAGTCTGCAGTGAAAATAAGCTGTTACTGTCAGCAAAAAATCACTGTGTGAGCACCTAAAGAACGTTTAATGACTTGGCAATTCTAAGCTTTTTGTCATTGTCAGAGAGAATGGGAAAATTAATTTAATTGGGACAATATTTCATTTAGAGTTAAGCTTAATAGGCATTTTCTTGTCACTACAAGAGTATGTTATTTGCTGGGCTTGTGTTTTCTGCATTTTATCAGCCTTACATCACCTAACCTTACTAAAAAAAAAAACTAAATTTAAGTTATACTTTCTTAGCTTAGATTTCTCTACCAAATTTATTAAGAAATAATAATAAAAGACTGAAGAATGGAAAGGCTAATTAAAAGTCAGCACTTGTTTTGTGGGGTTTTTTTGTTTGTTTGTTAGTTTGGTTTTTTTAATCAGCAAGAAATATAATTAATAGTGGGTAAATTTTTTATATTAATGTGGCTTGATCATAAAGGTAACAATGTGGAAAATCTTGTCTTCTGTAAAGAAAGTGAATGAGCAATGTATCCCATTACAACAGGCTGTAAAGAGCATTAAAAGCCAGAGGAAGTTTAGTAACAAATTAAAAAGAAACTGGAAATTTTAAATAGGATAGTAAAGGAATAGAAAGGAATAGCTTGGAGACAAAGTCTGGAAAAGAAATTTGATTTTTCAGAAAATTAGATATCTTCTTTTTCATTTTTAATTATCACAGACAAGCAGTGTCTCTGGTTTTATGATATCTGAATAAAAATCCTGTGGTGAGGGGAAAATTTTATTTATAATGAGTGCTTTAGTTCTTAAGTCACAATATCAATTTATACTTTGTTCTCTTTGCTTAACATTTTTTGAGTGTCTGATTAAGCCTTTATCAAGCCTATTTCATGAGGCTTAGTACATCTGCAGTAGGTTCTGCCTCTGAATTGAGGCTGTTGTCGCAGCACTATCCTCATTTTCATGTGATTAATTTCATTTGATAAGTAATGTTGGCAGACAAATACATTTATTTTTAAACTGCACAAATAAATGGTTCTGAACATTCAAAAAAAGTTTGGTTTTTTACAAGGTGATTTTAATCTTACTCCAGTTTTTTGGATGGGAAGAAGTCGTTATTAAAGTCTCCCTTTCTCCTCAAAGTCCATAAAAATTGAATAAAAAAATACACTGAATATTCCAAACCTGATCTTCAACAGAGTTGCTTCACAGCAGCTGCTCCACAGTTAACACAAACTGACGTCCCCACTTTACACCTTTGGGAAAAGTTGTTGTTCAGAGAGAAGCTTTTCATTCTGTTCTTGTATTAATGGAAAAATAAAAGTAAACCAGACAATAAAATTATGGAAGTAGTGGGATGCTATATTATGGTGACTTTGCAGGTACAGATGCTCACCCTGGTCCTCTTTATTTGGTGACGTAGCCTAAAGGCTGAACAATCTCATCCTTAGTAGTATCCTATCAAGGGCAGAGCTTGAAACAAGGGAGCTGCTCTTCTGCTGTCAACTGGTCTCAGAGATGGATTACTCATGGTGATTTGTTTCAAGACATAAAAATAAAATACAGGAAGAAAAACTTGGTTGGCTTATCTCTTAACTAATTCCTCCACTATAAGGTTTGCTACCTAGATACTTAAAAATTCAACAGAATACATGGGGCTCACTTGTAGAATAAAGCTTCTCCCATACTCACACAGTATTGCCAATTTCTTCACTATTCAGTGATGCTGGGAAACAATTATTCAAAAGAATAATTCTATCATAAAGCTTGCTGTTAAAGCAGCAATTTTATTTACATTTCCCAAGGCTGGCATGCTGCCTATGGAGCTAGGTCTATATGAAAAAGGAAAACATACACAGGGAAGCTGTGTGGTGGATAAAACAGGTTTTGCTGAAAGCCACTTCATCTCCATGCTTCTTGAGTTCTGGAACAATGTTGTTAATTATCCTGGGTAATTTCCCCCCTTAGTATTTCAGATTGGTATTTTGTGCATCATAAACCATGCTGAATGTTCCTGTAGTACTTACACAGCGTCCAGCTTAATTTCAGCTTAACTCAGAATAACATTCAGTGTTATTCTCCTATGAATTGCCGAGGTCTGGCTCTGAGTAGCTGTCTAATTAGAATATTTGTGTATCAAAACACTGCATGCATAACATGTATTACTTGATCTCAACCCTCTCCTGGTCGAACTTGTATGAAAAATAAGGAAATGCAGAATCCAGTGGAATACTGAGCACAATATTTTGGTGTCAGTTGTGACACTTGAAAGTGGGAGAATAGATGCCTTGCTCATAGGCAAGTCAGAAGATATTGCTGTCATGGCTTGTTGCACTACACTGTGACACAGCTGGAAAGGAAGGATTCATAAGTCTGAGGAAGAAGATATGCTCTTATGTGGTTTTAACCTGGAAGACCAGAGAATAAGGCTATTACGCTTATCTGGAATAAATGGTCCTGAGTAAAATGGAAATTGTGATATACTTGAAAGTAACATTTTTTCCTAAAGCTGCATCATTTTCATTTAGCCATCAGATGAAAAACTGTTGTAAAAATCCAAATTGTTTTGGCTTTAGCAAGTGTATGCTTAAAAACTCTTATTGATTTTATATAAATGAGATATGGATTTGCAGATGTTTATAGAGTTTATTTTGACTTTCTTTACTCCTGTATTTTTGCTCTGTTTTTAAAACTGTTTTCCTTAACATCACTCTTAGCAGAAAAAAGGAATGTTCAATACCAAAAATATGAAAACCTGAAAATGGTTTGCCCTGTGTTTTTCTTTGTTTTACTTGCTTTTTTTTCAAAATATGAAGCACATATATTTATTAGGACTGGTGGTCTACCTGGAAGTAAGATTGAGGAAGGATTTCTTGGCTCTAATATGACACAGGTGTCAGTGTTTATGGAAATTCGATAAATATAAATATGTTATATATCCCACAGAGAATAATTCATTGATTTCATACGACACATAGTTAAGACAGAAATTCAGTGAATGGCGTATGGAGAGCTTTCTCTGTGTATATTTAATAGGCAATATCTTTGCCAATTGAATAGTTTTCAACTTTGATTGTACTCAAAAGCTTTAGACATTTAAAGTTATTTTAGTCAAATACATCTTTGCTTTTATAAGAAATATGGAATAACTTAGAATGCATGGAATTCATGAAGATATCTGGTCCAGTCTTGTCTAAACCAGGGATTTTGAATATGAGATAAAGATATGGCTAAATAAAGAATTTAACTTTTGTCTTCTCTTGTCAGTCAGATTCGTAGTCCATCATTAGGTGATAATGGCTGAAGAATGAAGTGTTAATCTCTTAATAGTTAGATAAATTTATTTCATTCTCAGTGAGCCTCACACCTATGTTCAGATCTACAAATTGAACAGAGATGTAAATGAGGCAGTGGCTTGTTGAAATGGGAGAAGGTGTAAGTCTCTATCTTTCTGTGTGTTACTCTCTGTTTATTTGCTGTCCCTGTGTCCCTTGTTGTTATTGTATCAAATTAGAAAATTTGGCATGGAATATTTTAGGCCCAGTATAATTACAGCACTTAAAAGTGTGGGTAGCTATACTAAGTACAGAAGAGTAGAAGCAGTGTTACCCTTAACAAGCCATAGCTGTGTCCCACAAGGATGAGAAGTATAAAAGAGGGGCTTGGCTGCCCCAGAGTCACTTGGAGTCTGCTGGCTGTGCTGAGAGGAGGAAGGGTCAGATGGCCAGGTGAGGGACAGGAAAGATGAGCTGCTGTGCAGGGGACAGACAGGGTCAGGCAGCCGGGTGAGGGACAGACAGGAGCTAGCTGGTTGTGCAGAAGGAAGAAGAAATCAGAAGGCTGTGTGGTGCTGTCCAGGGACAAGTTTACTCCTCTAAACTGTGTTAGAATTCAGAGGGCTGTGTGGTGCTGCCTGGGGAAGGTTTAGTCGTGTGGTGCAGCCTGGGGAAAGTTTAGTCCTGTGATGAAGGAGTCAGAAGGCTGGAGCAAGAGCTCACTCTAAGCAGTGTTTTGTCCATCTTGGCTATGACATATGCTGTGACATACGTGACTTATGGTTGTGGGCAACCACAACATAAAAGTATTTTAAGGTTTCTTTCAACTTTGTGCTGACTTCCTAGTTTAAAATAATATTATAATAATTATATTGATAATTATTTCATTAATATTTGGTTAGTTTATTCTTTGGAAAACTACTGCACAAAATTGACATTATTAGCAATTGAGAAAATAAAAAGAAAGCTTTAATTCTACATTTATTTTTTTCTTTATTTAAATCAGTTGTTCTGATTGTTATATAATGAGACATATTATGGATGATTGTATTTTGAAACAGAGAATGATTAAATAATGAGGTAATGTATTAATAACTTTTAAAGTGACTGGGAAAATCTAATTGCCTAAGTAATGCATCAGAATATCAAGTCCAAGGGCAGTGTGAAGTGACATGTTTTGAAGTTAATGTTGTACATAAGAGGCTATTATCTTCTATAATGCTTTTTTTTATTCCATTCCAAAATACATGTAGACATACATATTTAAAAATAATTTCTATTCCTAACATTTTTATATATTAGTGTACTTGTACTGTGTTTACTTCACTAACAACCAGTTTGTTTTTTTCTTCAGTATCAATATGTCCATGTCTAGGAACAGGTAAAAAACAGTGTGAAAGAAACCAAGGTTGTGATAGAATCTTGTGCTAGAAACAATTTCAATTTCAGATTGAAATCATTTTACACCTGGCACTGCTTTAGTGAGGCAGAAAGAAGCTTCCAGAATGGAAGAATCAGATTATATCTATTGCTTGCTTTCGCCCTATCTACAATATTGTACAGTAGAAGTGTACTCCACTCTTCCCCCCAAAAAACCCCTTGACACACAAACCTAATACAGTGGAAGATAAGTGAATATAAGATAAAAAATATAGGTGGAGGATACAGAAATTTGTATGTGAGCATGCAACTGGCTAGTATCTTGTGTTAGCTGAGCTATTTGTTTCCTGATCAGGTCTGGTTTTGAATGTTTAGTGGTAGTCCAGAAAAACACAAGGTAGTCCTATCAACACAAGTAGTCAATATATAATATATAGTCAATATTGGACAATTAAACTTTCCTGTTTGCTGCTAGTTGTGGCCAATATGGCAACAGGGTCCATCTCCCAGTTTGCCTTCACATTATACCTACATTTTGTAAGAACCTTCTATGGAATACAATACCAGTGCAACAAAAAGACTCTTAATTTCTGCTATGTCCCCTAGGAATTCTGAATGTTCTGGAGTGTATCTTATTTGTCACTGTAAATCTTGGATAATTTTTTTCACATAGGGGATGCAGAGCAGTGAGTAGAGCAGATGGCCATATGACAAATAAATAGTAACAACATGATGGATAACAAGTTACTCTGAGATGGAGATGGTTTCAGATCTACATAAAATGTTGTCTGGGGGCCTGGGGCCAGATAGGTCCAGTTTTATGGTTCTGTTTCTCACAAATTGGATTTTAAGTTCCTCTATGTAGTAGAGAAAAGAAGTAAAAAAAAAAAAANCAATTAGTGACTCCAAACATTTCCCTAATGCCATAATCTTTGCCTCTTCAGGATTTGGATGGTAGGTGGGAATTTCCAGACTAATCTGTGATGTCCTTTCAAGGATTCTGCTCATGCAGGATTCCTTGCCTACTGCTTTTCTAAAGGAAAAATGTGTGAAAGGATAGAAGTAGTATCAGTTTGTCAAGAGTTTTTCTACCAACACCATTTAACATTAAAATTGTTTGCAATTGCCTAATGGAAGAATCCCTTGTTACCTAAAATGTTAATCTGTTAATTCCTTCTATATACTCTCTCCAAAAAATCCAAAAGCCTTCTGCATTTGAAAAAGTCAAACTTCATATGTGTAAATAGTGAAAAAATAACTTTTTTATAGTAGGACTAAAAAGGTAGTCAGATATCTCCTGCCCTGCTGTTGTGTTCCTACAGGCATGTCCTTGCTTCCATGCTTGGTTGCAATTCCCTTGGCATCTCTTTGGTTTGTTGATGCTCGGTTAGTCCATTCTGGTTCCCAAGAAGTTTATTTTGTCTCAGAGGCCTGGCAGGCTGCTCCTATTCCTCAGTGAAGTTCCTCAGTCTTTTCTGGAGTCTTCACGACCACTGCTTAATGCTGTTTCTCTCTTGCCTGCTTTTCTTGGTGGTTTGCCATTGAAGAGTGCTCCCTTTGAGCATCTCTCCCCCTGAGCCTGCTCAGCTGATCCAGAAGAGATGGAGTGGTCACTTTCCTCTCTGGAGGTTGCATCCCACCACATCTGTCAGAGGAGGTTAGGGCACAAACCCAAGAGCTCCCTGACAGTTGAAGGTGCTTCACTGAAGTGCTTCCGGTGTTGATTATGTTGAGGCAGATGGAATGAAATGAGTTGTTGGATTTGAGGATGGCAAAGCTTTTTCTGGGGACTGCAGAAGTTTCAGAGATAAAACCATTCTCCATTTTATTTCCCATTTTCTCTCCCGTGCCTTCTTGAAGCTACTTACTCTTTGAGCAACCATGTTTTCTTCAAAGCAGTGAAGATCTGATTGTGATTGTAGGTCCACCAGTGTACATCAAAGGTGTTCAAAGAAAGCTAACATTTTCGACAGTGCAGAACCCAAGCAGGGGAAGTCTGACTCTTATTTTTAGGCATACAGGCCAAGACCTGTAGATGATTGATACCAAATGGTTTCACTCTGTTGACTTCAGTGAATATCAGAGTCCATAAACTCCAAAGTGAAATCAATGCAGCCATGGTAGGTTATACACAGAAGAATTCACACAGCAAGTTTAAATGTACTCAGTGCCCTTCTACTGCTGAATGGTTAAACCTCCTGTGTGAATTTGTTATCAGACTCCTTCCTCATGCATTTTTCTAAAACACTTACTGTTACAAATGAGGATGCAGTGAGGTTATTGCAGAAATGGGTTTTATTTTCTGGTGCATGCTAACTGCTATGTGATTATAGGATATGCAGTATTACATTTCTGTAGAAAATGCAGTCATTTTATTGACTGAAATCAGCTCTAGAATAATTAAATTCTATTTATTTCCTTTCCTTATTTCCTGTGGTACTGATTTAGCCCCACATATAAAATTAGTGAATACTGAAATTTGCCAGTATATTATTTGAAAACGTTCCTTCTGCTCTCTTTCAGTTTGGTCACTCAGCTTTTTAAACTTTTCCTGCTTTTTAGTCTGCAGTATGGAGTTATATCTATCTATCCATCCAGCCTTCCTGAACTTTTTCTTGTTACCTCAATACTTCAATTATTTATCGCTGAAATGTTGTTCTTGCTCTTGTTTGGCCTTGCTCGCTTTTGAACTTCCTCCATCATTCACTTTGCTTTTCTTCTCTCTAACAGAAGTACTTTTGTCAGTTTAGGGTACAAGGATGTATAAAATCCTCTCCTCAGTTCCTCATAGTTCTGGTGGTATTTTATTACTAGAACAGAAACAGGGAAGGAGGGCTTGTCATGACTCCATAGTCCATTTCAAATGTGACCGTCTGCAGAGCTTAGCTACAGCAACAGCAAAGCAATATCGTGCTGAAAAAGAATTTCGCTAAATTAGTTTCTTGATGGAGCAAAAAAAGGACATGAGCCTAAGAGGGAGACTATTCACAGAATAATGAACTTTAGCAATTAAAGTAAATATATCAGATCATTGACCTTTACAGGTCTTTCAGAAATGTCACGAACTTACAGGAGAAAAAAGGCATGGTTTACAAAGTATATCCAGTCAGAATACTTCCTTATAGTCCTGTGTTTGACATTCTTAAACATTGAAAGCTCCTTTAAGAGTGTTTTGTATCAGCACTGTGAGAGTGACTTGGGGAAATTTTTATGACAGTTTGAAATGGGACATTTGGGGCTAAACGCAGTCAGAATGTTTCAGTAAATCTGTCTGACATGTCTGACATTGAGGTTAGTAGTAAGTGGTAATTATGGGATCATTTTCTGCTTATGAAATAGTAAATAATTCTTTCAGTGTTTCTATAAAAACAGCAGTTCATGTGCTTATAAATTTAAACTCACTTTATATAAGATATATTTTTGTTTTGCATTTCACTCTATTATGTCTGCGTTTAGATAGGGACTGTGACTTCCCTAGAAGATGAAACCTTTTTCATAAGCACTGTAGCAAAAAAACCAAAATACTTTACTGAATTCAGAGTACAGCATGGTACCTGTTCAAAGTTTTTACAGTTCAGTATAAGAAACAACATGAGAACATTACACATCCGTAATGCCATCAATTCCAAAACTTAGGAAACAATGAAGATTAACTGTAGAGTGTGGATTACTGTGTTACAAAGAAGTCTTTTGTTTGAAGAGTGCTTTTACTGACAATGAAGTAAGATAAAGCATGTTTTAACTGAAACTAAAAGTTGCTTGCTTTTTTTTTTTTTTGTAGGGAGAAAAAAGTTTTAAGCCATTATTTGAAATAGTTTTCAAATATTTATTTCAAGAGGTGGGGGATATACTCACAAATAAAGCAGGCTTCATGGTACAAATATACAGACATACACAACTTCATTGCCATCTGTCATCCTCTGCTGTTTT
Organism: Phainopepla nitens; assembly: GCA_013400175.1. Lineage (NCBI taxonomy): Eukaryota > Metazoa > Chordata > Aves > Passeriformes > Bombycillidae > Phainopepla > Phainopepla nitens. Next base: position 1,553,376 of record VXBQ01008398.1, read on the forward strand.
GCTGAAGCTCTCTGTGGCACAATGAATTCCACAAAGAAACATCTTACTAGGGAGAAAGACTGAACATGTTGGAGGAGCAAATGGGAATGATGCTAACAATGTCTGAGGGAAGTCAGCTTTTGATTTCTCAGTATGCCTTAAGACGTGCAAATACTAAACCTGAAGAAACTCCTGTTCATCTAGATGAAATCTGCACATCTCAGAATTTTTTGAATTTGGTACACAGAAGAGGTTACAAGTGAAAGTTACAGGTTTTGTTGAAAAACCAAAACATGACTTGTTCAGGGAAATCAGTGAATAAAAATCAGTTAAATTAATAACAAAAATAATAAGAATAAACTAATCCCTAAAGACTAACCTCTATAAAAAGGGATATTATCAGAAAGATAATGTACCTATCTTGCCCTTCACTCTTCTTTTTTGATATTTTGAGTGGAAGAGGTAAATGAATGACCAAAATTCTGAGCCTTTAAGGTCACCTATGCATTAAGATGTTGTCAGTTACAAAAAGAAGTGAAAGCATGAATATTTCATATCTCTTTGGCATTCAACCTGTTTTGCATAGATGGCAGCTGGAGGTTCAAAACAGAGCATTATTGCTTCACCACTGTCACCATGGTTTAGCAGGTAAATAATGCATGAGCTAAGAAGAGTTGACAAGGCAGACGGTAATGATATATTGGTTCAAGAGTCTGTCACCTCAGAAAGCGCCTAGAAATGATTCTCATCAGACTTGCTATTTATTTCATACGACTGTTAGCAGAATATTCATGGATGCAGTCTGTAACTAACCTAAAGAATTACCAGCTGAAGGATATAGAAGGCAAGTAGCCTAGCAAAGTTTCAAAAGAACCCTAACGTTAGTACATACGCAGCAACACTTGTAAACTTTCCAGCTTAAAATTGTGGTGAGTGTTAATCTGCACCCTTTGGGGTGCTAGGTCTTGGTTTTATCTCTAGGAAAACATACCAGGTTTTAGGGTTTCATATCTAGGAATCTGAGATCCTTCATATCAGTTAGGCAGTGCCTAACTGAGCAGGGAACGCCCTGATGTGTGTTATGCAAAAGCAGAACTCGTTGTCTGTATTATCAGCATTTTTTGCATTAATTGGCATCCGATTAAAATGCTGACAAAAAACCAATAAAACTACAATGTACAGCACTAAGCAAAAGAAACTGATTTTCAGTAAGAATGTCTAGTCCTAATCTACAGAAATTAGAATAATGACTGCTGTACAGTGGCTGTGGAGCAATCAAGGGTCACAGACTCTAATGACAGGCTCATGTTCATCCTGTTTGTCAAAAGTATTAAGGTCTTTTTGTGGCTTAATTAAAAAACCCAAACAACACACGCACATCCTATCCCTGTTCATTGCTCACAGACTGCTTAACCCATAAAGGTTAATTTGTCACGCTAGTGCTTTGTCTCTCGTTTTGTTTATGAGATCACTCTCTGTAGTGACATCTGCATACATTAACTAGCCCAACACATTCTGTGTTATCTGGCAGCTTCTTTAATTACTGGTCAGGCATCACTTTTTAATATTGCAGCCAAGCACAAATGTATTTGTTCCAGTAGCATTTTTAACAGGAGCCTGTAATATCCGAGCCTCCCTGGAGAGCCCTTCCAGCCAGGGCTTGCCAATAAAACCGCAGCCGCTGCGCGGCAGCCCGAGGGATCGACAGATGCTTCCAACTGCGTGCGTAGTACGTGATACCTGCTGTGCATAGAAAGTGACTGAGGACTGGTGGGACATTCTTTAGGCACAAATAAGCTGTGCTGATTTCCTTCATGTCTTGTAATGGGAGATCTGTGATGTGATTTTCCGCTATCTACCTCAGTGGTGGTCTTTAAACTGATTTTTTCTTGAGATGTGCAGCGTACAGCAATGGCTTACCAGGAGTACAGTACTTAGCACAGTCAGTGGAATTAATCCATGACACCGATAGAAATTTCCAGCTAAATCATGTCCTTAATCCAAAGAAACAGAAAGTGTCAGTAGTGCCAGAAGGAATGCGGCAGGGCCAAACAAGATGTGAGCAGCACAACAGAGTGGATTGAACCAGTCATGTTTGTAGTAAATACTGTATGTGGTAGTTGGAATCAAAAAAGACAGTAGACTATCATGCAGCCAATGGATATATGAAATTGTTCTTGATGATTATCAAGCTCCACTGTTGAATATCCAGGGGACTGGAGGTTCAGTATGTGCAATAAATACAGAATAAACATACTTTTCTATCTCAAAAGAACTGAAAATATAGTAGGAGGTGTGGTACCTCATCCTGATTTCAAGATCTGTTTCCTAGGAAGCAGTGGGATTGTGCTTAAGTGTGTGCCTGAGCCACCTCTGGAAAGTCAGAAACATATACTTTGCTAAATAGTGGTAAGTTTAAAAGAAAAGTAAAAAAACCAAACCACTTCAGTCAAGAAGAACTTGCAGAGGGTATGGGGATTTGTCCTCTCCACCTTTCTCTTCCAATATATTTTGCCATCTCTTTTTATTTATTGCCTGAGTTAGAAAGAGACTTAGTTCTGTGAATTTCCCTTTTACTGAATAAAGCATCCTTCTTGTCAAAGTTGAGGTGCTTGGGCTGGTCTGGCAGAGGTTGATCTCCCTCAGTTGTATGAGTTAATATTACTGCACATTCTAAATAACTTGTGGCCACGTTGGAAAACTCTGAAAGTCATTTTCAGCTGCTTTTTACTGTGATGAGTATACAATGCTATTGTCAAGACACTGATTTATTATCCAGCCTAATGGCTATTTCTAGTGGGACTTGCAGTTTGCTGCCAGAAGTTATGGAATCAATATGTTCAAACAGAATAAAAGGTTAGAATTTGGCTCAGGTATAAATTTAATTAAAAAATGAGCATGATTCTTTTGAACCTTTTTAAATATACAATAAACAGAACTGGATCCATTTCTGTAATTGATGCTGATTTGTATGTAGCAGCTTGTAGAAACTGCTCCATTTGAGGCACTCTGATAATGATTAAGTTAATGAAATATTTGTTCCATGAATGTCCATTGTAAAGAAAACTGAGAATAGGTTAAATGCAGGATCCAGACAGAACTTGCCAATTCAGTCAACTGTACTCATATCGTGTTTTATTTTCCTTTTCTAAGAAATCAGCCTTCAACTTGTTCTTTACTTGTGAAACAGTCCTTTTTTTCCAGACTTCCAAATCAGATGCTTCCAGAGCAGAACTGTTAGATGAATAAACCATGACAGGGTAAGAATAGACTGTGTTACAGAGCCTGACTATGCTAAAGCAAAGATTAGTACACAGAAGACACATAAAGGCATTGTTGTTGTTACATCTGAGGCTTATTTTATGTGTGCAACACCTCGCTGTACCAGATGGACTAGAAAATTAAATTTTTCAGTGAAAAAAACTTGAGGAAAGAAAACAGTTAAAAAAAAAAAAGCTATGTGAAATATCATAATTATAATATTGATAAATAAGAGCCTGTATTGCTATGATAGAAATTCTTTGCTTCCAAACAAAGATGAGCTCAGCTTCTCTCAGCTGAAATTTGTTGCAGGCACTCTCAAGTGGCAGGTAACTCCATTCTCTTTTTTTTCTATTGTTTCTCAGGGAGATTATCTGTAGTGATTTTTTCCTCTTACAAATAATTATAGCAAACTCATGCAACTGGGTCTTTTTTGACTGAATTACCATTTAGAATGGAAATATCTTTTTTTAGTGGCCAAATCTAGTTTTTTTGCAATCTCTTCTGCTTTGATTCCTACTAGGAAGATATTTAACACAAGGAGGATTTGGCAGGAGACTGACTGGGTACCTTTTCTGAGGTTCAAAGGAGGAACAGCTTCCTTTACCTGAAGAATTAGTAGTGCAGTCGATCAGCAGAATTACTAATGCAAATAGTAATCGTAGTGCAAGGCTGGGATATTTCTCCTCTAGAATGTGAAGATTTAGAAAAGGGAAACTTCTTTTCTAGATGCATTTCAGTGTCAGCTAATTTGCATAATTTGACAATGCCAGGGGTGAAGAAGATTGTGAATGCAGCAGTTTTTACAGATTCCAAGAGTCTTCTGGTTTGCTTTGACTTGAGACCTTTCTGTCTTTAAAGGTTGAATTTGGGTGGATAGCAGCTGACAGTGCCACTGAGGCTCTTTTAGAGGAATTAGAAATGGAAAAATTGAACAGGAGCCTCACACATCTAAATCAGACAGGCTGGTGATTGGGTTACAAGAGTTCTGACCAATGCTTTGGTATTTCCATTTTACATGTTATTACTGTGAATGAAGTGAGGGACAGAGAAGCACAATTAATTTGGCCTCTGACTAGCAGCTTCAGCAGCAGTGCTGCCTGTTAGAGCTACATCAAAATAAAACAAAGCAACAAAAGACGATACCAAGCTTTTTGAAATAAGCAAACCATGTGGTAGAAGTAAGATTCCACAGTGTGTGCAAATCTTCAGGGAAAATCAGCATTTATTTTTCTCATCAGGGAAAGGAATATTCCTTTGCTATGATGAATTGGGACATTTGTCCTAATATGGGAGCTGTAGTGGAGATCTGAGTGGCACACTAAGACATGTCTGAACCATAATGCAGCAGTGGCCAATCCTGGGTAAGTCAGTGATTGTTCTCTGCAGAATTCTGTCTCTGACTGTGATTGATACCAATTTTTTTCAGAGGAAAACTCATAGGCAGTTATTGGATATTCAGATGATAATTCAGTTTTTGTTGCTGAATTTACCATGAGCGGGAGAATGTTTAAAATGCTAAATTCTCAGAAGACTTGAACATATCTATCAAATCCACTGTAAAATGGACCGCTCTCCCTAAAAGCAGACTTTTTTCTGAAGTAATCCCTTTCTTTGGAAGTTACTTTTTATCATGGTTGATGGTTCAAAAGAATCATAGTATACCAGATTGGAAAGGGATTGCAGGGATCATCTGGTAAAGAAGAAGGTCTTGAAATCTTCAGAGGGAGAAGATTCACAGGAATGTCTCTCTTCATACATTTGAATGGCATGGCCTGGCATGAAGAGGCCCCTGTGTCAATTCAGCCTGTAAGCAGCATCCAGAAATGAGGCTTTGCCTCTTCAGAGCGATGCCTTTGGCTCCCCACATATAAATGATGGCTGCTCACTAGCTGAGCAAACACACAGTGGAGGTGCCCTGGGTGGCTGAGAGACATGCCACATTAAAAGCAGCAATTTCTTCAATCACTTTCCTGTTAAAGTGTCAAATACTTTAACATATTAATAGTTAAGCGCTGATTAGAGGCAATATTGAATATCCTGAGCAGCTAGACATCCCAAGGCAAAGTAAAAAAAAAAAAAAAATACTGTTGAGGTCAGTTATTAGGGAAAACTTCTGAACAGTTTACTGTCATTAAACATTTCAAATAACTCCACAGAGTCTGTTTGAAAGGCCATTGCTGCCAGTCAATCGTTGCACGCACAAAGCTGAGAACAGACTGGAAGGGTGAAATAGCCTAATACAGTCAAATGAAGAGGAAAAAGCTGGATTGCCCAGATAAGACAAACTAGATGAGAAAACTGTCATGTAAAGAAAAGGCTTTACTTTTCTCCCTTTATAGAAGTTGCACAATGTGATACAGATAATTTACATTTTCCTGGAGATGAATATGATGAATATTTTCAGCAACGCTTTTCATGAATATGGAAAACTGGCTGTACTTTTATTGCTATATTCATAAAATATGCATCTGGTGAGTTCCTGTTTTCACAGTATGAAATATGGATTGGAATTTTTAATTTCTTCCTTTATTTTCTAGGGTTTTTTTTCTTTTAATAAGGTGTTTTAATGTAATGATTTAGAATGTGGATCCTGTCATGGGTAATTATGTAATAAGTTGCCTTTGGAAGAAGCATTGGTTTCTTTTCCTGCCTTATTGCCAGTTCTCTTATGAATTGAGAGTAAAATGCTTGAACTCTCATGCAGGCTGGGCACTTTGGAGCTATTGAATCTCTCTTTCCTCATAGCATGATATCATCCTGTCTTCCAGAAAATATTTTTCAGACTACTAAATTTTCAAAATCCTTGGTAAATGTAAGCCTTGGGACATAGGAGAGAGGATTCTTTGATGAAACAATGGGGGAAAGTGGTTATCTTTTGAAATGCCATGAAGTTTGGATGCGTCAAGAGAGCAGTTTTCCCCCAGCTCTACTCCTGACCTGCTTTTGTTAGGGCTTTACAAGAAACCTACCTGTACAACAAGATTCAGTTGCATTCATTTCCTTACATGGCAACAAAAAGGAACAGGTAAAAAGATTAGTTAACTATTATTGCCAGTAAGATTTGTCTGAGCTCATAAAAGAAACCACAGCCATGTACCTGAAAGGTAGTATATTTTTTTTTTATTTATTTCTTAGTATTTTACTAATATATTGATATATAGTGATATATCACCAAACTGTATTGCATAATGGAACAGTTCTATTAAATCAGAAGAGGTGTGTACTCAGAATCATTTACCAGAAGATTTCTTCATTCCCTTTTAAAAATCTTTGCCTTGAAAGAAACAAGCTTGTTAAAAGCTGTGTATCTTTTAAAATGTTACAGTGCCTGTTTCCCTTTGGTGTGTAGTTGGAGCCATACTCAGGTATGCAAACTACGGGTCTATTTATCATGGCTTTGAAATTAATTGATAGAACTACCTCAAATAAATTACAAATGCCAATTCTACAGAAAATCTAAGGAATTTGAATTTGTCCATATTTTTTTTTTTTTGCGATACAGAGCTGTCACATGTCTGTTTCTACAATGGAGAGATGGTCACAGACATACTCTGGAAACCTCGCTCTGAAAACTTCAGATTTTTCTTTTGATTGTTCAAATTTTCCTGTATCAAACTTACCTTAATTTTGTTGAAGTTTTTAAGTGGAAGATATAGTCATTATTGTAACTTACTAGTAAATCTGCATTTGTTCCTTCTGCAGTATTAGTTTTTCTGTAGTGGGTGTAATTAAACTGTCTCCATAAAAGGTCCAGAATCAAATAATCTTAATTCAATAAAACAGAATATTTTGACAATGAGGGTAAGAGGAAAGTGATCTCCTAAAAGGCTGTTATAGGAGGTACATACACACACAGTGGCAAGCTTGCTTTTCTTGAGGCGTCTTGCTTAATTTGAATTTTGAACAAATTCATGGTGTTTATTTAAATGCAAATTATTTCATTTTCTCTATTCAAAGATTTTCACAGAAAAAGGAAAAGGAGCAATGAATAAAATTTCCAGTAGGAGAAGCTGTGGTTTGAATTTGGGGAAAATAATTTTAAGATGAAGGATGATCAGCAGGAATAGGTCAGCCAGACATATTTTTGAATCACCAATCTGGAGATAAAACAAAAATCATCTGGCTATAAGCCCAAGACAACTGATCTAACTCTGAAGTGACCCTACTTTGAGTGAGCACTCTTTTGTGATTCCTGAAATCAGTCTGTATTTGGCTGAGTGTGATGTGCCTCTCTGCTTACCAAAAAGATTGTTATATTAAAACAAACAAAATAGCACCTCGAAAGAAATTCTTCTAACTGCTGAAAAGGAACCATTATCCAGTGTGTGGGAAAAGATGTCAAAACATACACAGGAGTAAGAAAGTAAATAAATGTCATGATTATCACAATAGACATTTGCTTTCCAGAATCAAGCACAGGGTAGACTGCAACTTTCTTAGATGGCAGTTGAAGACAAGTGAGGAAGGATAAAGACTATAGATTCCAATAACAGAGAAGATGCAATGTGTTGACAATAAATCAATAGTTATATTAGGCCTTAGAACAACAAAGGATATGTTCAGAGGATGACTCACTTTAGTAAAAGAAAGGGACAAATTGTCTCAGCTTAATGATTAATATCAAACATTTTTAGGGAAAGTAAATTCTGAAGGCTCAGATCAATATTACCTCTTAGACTCACAAAGCAGAAAATACAGATTTAAACTTTACTGTCAGAAGAACCCAAATCTCTCAAAATACAGACAATTCACAAAAGAAGAAAAAAATGTTGTAATTTTCCCCTAGAATTGTAATCTTAAAAAATACAAATCAAACCAAACTGAAACTTCTTTACTGGAGTTCATGTTCTTATTCATTCTAACTTCATAGCAGTCATCTTTGTCATCTAACATTCATCTCTTTCCAGAACAAAACTAGGGATCTACTTATGGAATATAAATGGGAGTTAAGTTATCCATGTGCATTTTGTCAGAGTCCATGCAGGATTATTTCATAATCTTTACATGTGATTGGGTCATTACATCAGGTTGCCATAAGTCAGAAATATCTACAGTCTTGCATTACCATTCCCCTAGGCTGGGGTGAACTTTAAACCAACTTCTACCACTCTAATCCAGGTTTCTTCCTATTTCTCTTCCCCCCCTTGTTAACATCTATGCACATGAAAAAGAGAGTCCTAGAAAGGTAAATGTTGCACTTATAAACAATGAGAATTCAATAAGAGAAGTGAAAAGACCAATAACAATTTGCTTTTCTCAGAAATGTAAAACTTTATTGAATTTTTTATAATCTCTGAGAACTACGGTTTTTCAAAAGTGCAAAGGAGGAAATTTGGAATCCTAAATTAAGCCCACTGAGAAAAAGTTATCAAGGTATAATTTTTATAACTGATTTTTCTGAACACTGGCACAGTGCATAATGACTGCTGATTACTCAGGATGGATTAGAGTTCCTGTGCCTGAAATTGAGAATTGTGAGTGATTGGAAAGTTGAAAACAGTGTGCTTGTCTGTGAAAAGGAGCAGGTTGGCTCTGCTACGAGCTGAAGTTGGAAGGACTGGAAGCTGTGCAGACTGCTGAAAGGGATCTTCGGATACAAAGCAGATTGAGGAGGTGGGCTCTGGTATCAGACTGATATATAGGAAAATTTGAAGGCAGGTTAGCTGCAGAAGCTACTGCTGGAAGGTGTTTCACCAGCTTTGTTTGATACTGAATTATTTTTAGTTTGCAGTAACTTTGAAGGCAGGAATAACTGTCACACTTATCTGACTGGTTGATCCACTAACTTACACAAGAGCAGGATAAAAAAGGCATTTTCAGAATACAATTCAAGACTTAACTAGACTAGACTATACTATATTATTACTATACTGTACTTACTATAATAACACAAGGTTATTTTTTATGTGCATTTTCTCTGTAAATGACCCCACCTGGAGCAGTGCATCCAGCTCCAGGACCTCCAAAAAAAGAAGGACACAGACTTACTGGAGTGAGTCCAGAGGAGGCCATAAAGATAGCCAGAGGGCTGGACCATCTCTCCCATGAGGGCAAGCTGAGACAGTTGGATCTGTTCATCCTGGAAAACAGAAGGCTTCAATGAGACCTTAGGGCACCTTTCAGTGTCTGAAGGGGCTACAAGAGAGTTGGAGAGGGGCTTCTTATGAGGGTAGGTAGTGAGAGGACAACAGGGAATGGCTTCAAACTGAAAGAGGGTAAGTGTGGATTAGATATCAGAAAAGCAATTCTTTACTGTGAGGTGGTGAGGCCATGGAACAGACCCAGAGAAGCTGTGGATGCCCAGTCTCTGGAAATGTTCAGGGCCAGGTTGGATGGGCCCTGAGCAAGCTGGGCTAATGGAAGGTGTCCTGACCCATGGCAGCAGAACCTCATTCAAATTAGACCCATGCTGTCTTCTGTCACCCTGTCTGAAAGGGGCCTTGCAGGTAGGATAACAGAAAACACTTTACAATTTTTAATAAAAGGGGAAGGAGGAATTGTCACGGTAGCAGCCGGTCTGTGGCTGCAAAGGTGAATTCAGCCATGGCAGGGCCCCGGGCTCAGCCAGCCTGGGGGTGGAATAAGTCCTTGGGCAGAGATAAGTTAGATTCAAACCTGTACAGGGGACCCTCAGCCAACCCTGCTCAAGCTTAGATGCAGGCACACAACTGGCCAGAGATCTGGGCAGAGAGAGATCCCTGACCAGGCAGCCATCTAAATCTGGGAAATTCAAATGCCCTACAAAAAGAAGTTCTGAGCAGTAAAACCTGCTGTTTGTTGAAGACGCTCAGTAAGTTCATGTCTGTCTCTCTGTCTCCCAACCAACCACTCCACATAACAGGTTGGGACTGGATGATCTTTAAGTTCCCTTCCAACCCAAACCATTCTATCATTCTATGAAGTGTGTATTAATTCCAAAGATTTAATCACTGAAGTACATAAGTGGATGAAGTGAGATGATGGGGACAAAACAACAGGTGGATCCTGCAAACACTTGTACTTAGTGTTTGCAATGGTTTCTTTATTCCTGGGTTTTTTTTTGTGGGAAAGAGCAAGCTAGATGGAGAAGATCTTTTGTTATTGGACAAAAGCAGCTGAAGGGGAGGAGTGCACTGAATGTAGTGTATAACTGTAGTAGTAGTAGTGCACCTGTAGTGTATTGCAGTTACGAGTGGAATAACATTAATTGTCTTCCTATGTGAAATGACCACTTCTCACTGGAACACCAGGGATTTTGTCACCGTGGTTGAAATGAGACAAAATTTTCACTTCACTTCTGTTTCTTTGACAGGTGCTGTTTGCTTAAAGCTACTTGCTATTTCTGTTTTTGAGAAATAGTTCAGGGTCAATTGTATTTCTAGATCTATAGGCTTGTGTTAGTAAAACAAGTAGTAAAGCATATGTAACGTAAATTTGCTTTGATTTAAAAAGCTCTTTTTTACTGAAACATAGTTCTCATAGGTATGTTGGGAGTGGAAAAACACAGAAATAAACCACTTTTTAATAATCAAAAGAAAACCCAGCACTTGACCCTTTTAATCCATACCTGGAACTTTTACAGGATATTTATCTTACATTTCTCTTTGAGTTAGAGCTGTGGCAGCCATGGTAGAGTGTACTGGCTCACAGCATAGATATGTTCATTAGCTCCAGCATTGTTTCTTTGAGCTGTTAGGAACAAGGAAACAAAAGCCAATCTTTTTGTTTTGCTGTTTCATATTTATGTACTTTCTCCTTTTTAATGCCCTGACTGACAGCCTGGGTGTGCATTGTCCGATGTCTTCACATCAAGCCCATGACCTCAATTCACCTATCATTCACTTCCATCATGTCAGCTGAGCCTTTTGTGGATGTCCATTATTCCCACACTGTATTGTGTTATGATGAATCACCCTCTTGGGAGTTTTAGGACATCTTAATCCCAGTCTGACAGAACTCTCCGCGATAAATAATTGACAAGTCCCTATGCTAAATGCAAGAACATCAGAGGATGTGGATTTTTGACAGCTTTTGCTGAATAAAAAGAAACAAGAGACCATGCCTTCAGCAGTGTTGAGCAGCTTCCATCTCTCATTTTAATTTTCATTAGATCTTTTTCTACCAAGAGATAGCATGCAGCAAAGGAGGGAGATTCATTATGATTTTTATCTTTAGTTGTTTTACTGATAAACAAAATATTTAATTAAGAAAAACAATAATGTGGAATTCATTATATTTTAATCTCCCATTAAATCTGGCCTCTTTCTCCATCCATGCATGTTAAGAAGAGAATTTTGTTTCAGAAAACCCAGTAGCATTTAAACGTGTATTTCCAGGGACAGCCACATGTGCCTATGTGCTGCCTGGAATTTAAAGCAAGGCAAATTTCTACTGCTCATCAAGCTGTGCAGGGCTGGAGCATAAAGCAGGTGATGGGCTCTTTGCCTTCTTGTACTGACAGCCTTGGCCTGGCTGGAATTGCAGTGTATAGGGAGCTGACAACTTGCTGCCAATTATTTTCTTGTGGAAAGGACTGGAATGAGGAGAGTCAAAGCCTTATTCACTGTTTCTGTCCTCTGCCAGGCAGCATTAGAGGGGTGATAAAATGAAGTCTTGGTGATATTTGCACCTTTTACACTTCACTGGAGTTTGTCAGGTGTTTTTTTACACTTGTTATAGCCCTGTGATGACTGTTGAGACTTGACAAGAACCACAGGTCTTTCCCTGTGGGTCTCTGAGTTATAGGGCTGGCTCAGGGGATTTGGCTGCAGCATTTTTTCCATTTGTTGTTTCTGGAGAAGAGAACTGTGTGCCTTGGGTTGCTGGAGATCCAGGAGTCTTCCCTCAACAGCTGACAAGCTGAAAGTGAGCACACGCTCAATCTAGAAAATTGCAGGATTCGGAAAACCTAAATAGGTAAAATATCAAAACTATTTTGAGAGCAGATATAACAGGAGAATTTTAATAATAATAATAATAATAATAATAATAATAATAATAATAATAATAATAATAATAATAATAATAATATTTTTTTTCTCCCCCTCCCCCCCCGCCCCTTCCGTGTTCCAGTGTGGCAGGTAGCTGGAGGAAAACATAAAAAAAATATAATTAATTGTATGTTCATTAGGATAGTTACTTCAGGTCATCCTTTGAAGTCAATTGGAAGCAAATGCAAATGCAATTATTGCTACCAGAGTGTATCCTTAAGCTATTCTTAGCCACACCTGAAAGGACGAAAAGTTTAGACACACCAAGTTCTTCCTGTGGAAACTGGTGGAGAATGTCTCTTCTCATTTCATATAGACTGGGGTGAATGGAAGTTTATATTTATTCCTGTCACACATGCCAGAGGGAAGAAAGCCCTGATTGAGCTGTATTACACTGAAGGGCGTGGAAGCATCCATGTGAAATGCATTCTATTGCTTAATCTGGCCAACACACAAAACAGCATTCAGAGGCAGGTGAGTCTTGCTGTCAGATCCATACTTACCACTTTTTCCTTTTCCTTGCTATAAGGCCTACTTGGGCTATAATAATTTTACTGTGGATGTAAGGAAGTACTTTTAACAGCACTTGTTGCCACTTTCAATAAAAGTTTCTCATTCAGCAAAATGGCTTGTTTTGAATTAAAACAACAGCAAAATAAACAAAAAATAAATACCAACCAAAACCACAAATGAAAACTCCCACAAAGAGTTGTTGACAAAACTTCTGAGCCCCTTGGATTATAGTTGATATTTAATTGTGAAATGTGTAAAATATATCCCAAGTATATATATAGCATATATAGTGTTACTATATGAAAATAATTTTTTTGATATTTGCTAATAGTTATAGAACTCACTGTGGGCATTCTTTTAAAGTATATTAAAATTTAAATTAAAATATTCTAGATACATATACTTGCTAAGCAGGCAGTTATATTTCTGTTAAGCAAATTAGTGGAAGTAAATGAAAGATAAAATTATTAAAGCTGATTTTTTTTAAAGCTAGAGGCTAAGTTTTAATGTCATATTTCACCATTTCTTGCATAAGATGCATTATCACATTTTAGCTGAGGATTTTGTCAAATCTTGCAGAAGAAGCAAATTCCTATCTTCTGAACTGTCAGACAGTGCTTTAATTAAGCTACAAAGCAGCTCTTCTCCAAATGAAAACATGTTAGGTGGCTCTTCTCCCATTTGAGATCTAAGGCTCCAATTGACAGTGTAAAATAGGGATGATGCCAGGTTCTGCATGATTTGGCTTTGTAGGTTAGACAATTGCAGGTGAATTTCTGTGTGTATATGTGAGAGAAAGAGTCAGAAAATAGTTTGAATAATAAATGTTTTCAGGGTGCTCTTAATTAGGAAGCTAAGTAAGAATAGTGGTGTTGGGAATATGTTGGTAACTGAAGCATTCCTTTATTTCTTTGAAAAAAATAATCAGATTTATTTTATCAGGAACTGTGACTCATTTAAAAATGTGGCTCATATTTCAGAAAGATTTTCATTACTAGATTAAGTAATAGATTAATAGATTACTTTTCATTAATAGGTTTGAAAAATTGGAGAGTAGAAATAGAACTGAAAAGTTTTGGAACTGTGTATTATTTGCAGAACCCTATACATGCTGCTGTGCAAGAATGTGAAAATATGTATCTTAATGTGCATTTGTAAACTGGTCTTTTGAAGGATCAAACACTATTTTAAAAATTACAGGCAAAAGTAAGAAGAAAACAAATTGAGGATTATATGGTTTCAGTCAGAATAATACAATATCATAAATCTTTCTGTGGTAACTATTTTAAATTTGAAACTAGATAATAGAAATTAATCAAAAATACTAATTAGGTGTTACTTACATTTATGATGTTCTCTGGAAGAGCTTTAGCTGGAGATGGTTTAAGACCAAAAGTGGCTTCAGCTCTGAATGTGTGAATATCCATTGTAAGACCTATTTGGCACAAGAGGGAGTATAGTAGTAGAATTAATGAATTATAGGAGGTGATTTTTAATTATAATTATTGTCTTCTACATGTCTGAGGCACACATGTCTGAGATCTGCTCATGGAATGCACTGCTACACTAATGTACCCCTTTCTGCTGCCCTCTCCCACCTTTTCTGTGACATCTGAGCAGTCTGACCTTTCTGCTGCACTGTAATGTGGCATTTAAGTCTTCATTTTATAATTAAAAGAGAGTGATTAATAATCATGATGAGATTTATTTTAATTTGCAGTTCAGAAAAGTAGCATTATATGGTTGAAGAATACATCATTTAGGTTTTATTAATTTAATTGCAATTTCAGAAGAATGGCTAAAATGACAAACCTTTATTGGTGGCATTAAATCAAAGCAACAGAAGCCTAGGGGCCTCTGTCTTACGAAAGTCTTACAAAAACTCTTTGTCTCTCCAAAACAAACAAAGGAACAAAAAGGCAGCTCCAAGACAAAAAAAGAAGATGCCTTTAAAAAAAGAGAGGTTTAGAATGTGTTTGGGTTTCAAGTTTTAGCTTTTAATTACCTTGTATGTTTTTTCACACTAAATTATTTAGAGGTTGTTTTATATTTCGTATCAATTTAAGTGGAGAAGGAATTAAATAGAGCATATATAATGAGATTTAAATAACTGAGGAAAATCAAGTCAGCTCAGTCGGTGCTATTAGCTAAGCTACACTTCAAGATGGGCTCTAATATTGTGTTTGAACACTTGTTCTTTAGGGATTCCTGTTCTTTTCTGGTATCCAAAGGCTTTGGCTGCATAAGAAGTTTGCTTTGTGATGTTACATACCAATTCTGCAGTGTTTGCTGTAGTGCCTGCACAGAAATGGGTCCCCTGACTGGTAATGAGGCTGAGCACACATGCTGTAGGAACAAATAATAGGTTTTTTATAGTACAGAATGGCTTTGTTAACATACAATAATAAGGAGTATTTCTAATATGCATAAAAGTACTTACTTGTTTGTAAGGCAATACTGGATTTCATAAAGCTGTTTAAGTACCAAGTCTGGGTACTTTGGAGAGCTGTTGAGCTCTCCAAGCCAGATATATTAGCATACATATATTGTCTGAGATAGAAATGGCATTGTATACACATGAACACATATGGTTTATTGAGTCTTTGTGACAGCCATTAAGTCCTTGTATGTTGAGGGATGATAGAGTTCTAAATGCAGAATAAGAAATGATAGTCAACAAGGGAGTAAAACTGAATAATAACAGTGTAAATGAGATGGCACTGAGACCTCCCTGTACCTCGTCTTTCACTGTCAGTTTCTAGATGCTGTGGATTTACCCCTAAAAGACCAATTCACTATTTTGCATAGAACATCAGTAAATAATGCTATTTAAAAATCTGATCCTTTTTTCCTGGATGTAAATTGGGCTGCTTTGTCTCAGGCAAGAGAGAAGATAGTGTTGCAGGGATATAATGTGGAGCAATTAATTTTGATCATAGTTATATAGAGGAATCGTTCCGAAGGGGATAAATTTCTGCAGTCTCTTCTGCCACAGACTCCCTTAGGTCAGGCTCTTAAATGATGTTTCAGTGAACATTGGATCTGGGCTCACCTCATCTGTTTTAAGCTAGTAAGAAATGTTTACATCCCTAATTAAAACCATGGAGATTCTGCTAGGCCAGGTTTTTGGGGGGCAGTATGTTTGGACCAGAATTAAACTGTTTGTAGGTGCCACATAATTCTAATAAATCCCACTGATTTTTGAAAGCTACCTGGATCTTTAGGGCAAGAAGGTCATGACTGTCTTGTGCTGCAGCTTCTCAGATTTGCCTTTCATCCCCCTCACAGATAACCTAGGAATTGCACCAGTAACACACTTTGCTTAGGATTCATGGTACCATCTGAGCCACGCTATTTCCATAACTTAAAGACTCAAAGAAAGAAAACAACGGAAAAACGACAAGAGCAACAGAAAAAACCCAAACAAACCTAGATCCGTTTAATGAGCTGCTACTGACAGAAGATTTTGGTACAATGCTGCAGATTCCTCTTAAGTCTGACAACTTGATTATTCAAAAATAATGACGAACAGTATTTTTATGACATTGTCAAATGTGCTATACCTAAAAACTACATATTTTAAAAACAAACATTTCAAGTATTTTTTAGGAAATGTAACCTCCTATTCCAAACTGGAACCTATTTTCTTTCTGAGACTTTTGACTAGGTTTATAGTAAGAGAGGAAGGGTGAGAATAAAACATGTATTGACAATTCAAGTGTATATTGAAGATTCAGCTTGTAGCCCACTGCAAATGTTCCTGCCCAAGGAACAAATAAATAGTGTTTGGTATGTAAAACCAAGGGGATAAATATCAATAAATTCCTTTTTGGTTGCACGCAAGATACATGAGATGATTACCTAGAAGTCCTACCACTGAAATAAGCTTGATTATTGTAAAACTTTGTATCAACCTTGGAAAGCATTCGGTTTAGCAAGGCTTTTCTTTTATTTATACGCTGTAAAGTAAAATCCTTGTTTTGTGTATTCACTATTCTGGATTGACTGGAACTGTTAGGAAGCCTTCTGCAAATATTGCAAGGTATTGCCCAAAGTGGGAGGAAAGTCCTTCTTTAACTTCTGCTTAAAAAATGCAAGTGAACTAGCTTTGCTTATACTTGACAAAAAAAATTAAGCACAACCGTATCTGGGAAACGCTGGTGCAAATCATAGAAGAGGCAAAGAGAGCCTTAAAAAGAGATTTTTATTCAACACTATAACCCCATTTTCTCATAAAACGTTTCATCCTTTTTATTGCTCGAAGTGTAAAGGAATTTTAAATCCAAGTGAAAGTTGTTGTTTTTTTCTTTGGTTTTGTATTTTCTTTTTTTCCTCTGTAAGTAAGGGATCAAAGTTTGCTATAACTAGAATGAGCAGTTTTACCATTTTAACGACCATAGCTCTAATGACTGCAGTTAACTCACCTTGGAATATTCCATCACCCTATGCACAAATATATATAAACCTATCTAATAGTAGGCTAAAAACTATGCACAAAATTACTCATGCAAGATAATAAAAATAACAAAAGTCAATGACTAATAAATCAGTCAGACTAATGAGTGTAAAGATATTACTTTTGGAATATTATGATCTTTTGAAGGTAGGGATTCACTCGGATCAATTTAAGCAGTCTTCAAATTTCTTTACTTTAGAAATGGTGTGTTTTTTTAGGTTTTGTTTTGTTTTTTTTGGGTTTTTTTAAAAGTTTTTTTTTTAATTTGTTAGTTTTACTTTTGAAGTTTTTATTGACCTTTTTTTATCTCTTTCCTTGATGTTTTGCTGAGGCTAAAAGCACAAGAACTAAAAATGGGGCAAACAAATAAACTATTTAATCAGTTTAACAGTTCAACAGCTAATAAACCTCTAAACACCAAACCCCATTATACTGCTGTAAAAAAAGCATAATCTATCTGGATTATGCATTCTGGCTCAAAATGATGCATCAAACTATTTCTATTGTAAATGTTTTTCTTTGTGTTTTTGTTTATTTTTTTTCACTACTTAGTGTATATATTTTTATCTGAAGAAGCACTTGGAGCAAGTCATTTGTACTTTACATATACATTTCAGAAAATGAGCATATGTTTTCTGATGCATTTCTTACTTTCTTATGTAAATACAATATGAGAATGTTTTCCACAAACTCAGCAGAACACAGGTAGTATAATTCAGTGCTACATTCTTCAGTTTATTGAGCATACAGTACCTGTAAAACTCCAGCACAGAGTGTGCAAGTAAATCTCCTTTCCACACTATTTTTACACTGCACAGAACATCAGTGATTTTGTTTCCAGTTAAATTGCTAATCAAAGCTGTGATCTTCCCAGCAAAACTGAGTACTTATGTGAGCAACATCTTTGGATTTTGTTGGATAACAACATATTGAGATCCATAGCAGCTTTGCATTTAAGTAGCTTCTCTTTGAATTGCAGGTATAAAAAGCCTCATGAGCTGGCAGAAGTTGCCACTTATTTTTTTTTTTTCACCTTTCTGGGAGCTCCTGGGGTTGGCTGCCAACTTTCCTGTGGAGAGTTTGTGTCAGAGCAGCAGGGGCTTTGCTGCTGCCACCCTGATTTGAGTTAACAAAGATGGGATGGGTGCGAATCCAGAAGCCAGGCAGAGTGTTTGCTGTATAGCCCCATGTCTTCTTACATGCCATCATCTCACATCTGCCTGTACCTGCTAATATTTCCAGTTCCAAAGAGAACTTTATTTTTTTTTTTTTAAGTAAAAAACCATATGCAGTCAAACTTATCCTGTGATCTTGGTAAGCTTGTGATTTTAAAAAATCTCAAGTTTTGTTGATTTATTTTTTGTTTGTGATGTTGTTTTTGGGTTTTGGGTTTTTTTGGTGGTTTTGGTTTTGATTTTGGTTTTGGGTCTGTTTTTTAACTACCCCACACAGAATTAGCTGGGTTATATCTCTGAGGGGTTTTTTCCAAGATTTTTGTGCCGTTTGTTTTTTGTTTGTTTGTTTGTTTTGAGTGGGGTTTTTTTTGTTTTGTTTTGTTTCTTTTCTTTTTTTGTTTCTTTCCCTGTGGAGTAAGGAGATGGGTAACACAGATAAAAATAATTCCAAGATCTAAGTTTTGGAGAAAGGTTTTACTAGAGGTATTACTTGGCAAGTGACTAGTGACAGAAACACAAAAATCTTGAAAATGCAGTTTGCAGTTTTAATTTACTAAATAAAGGTAATTTTCCTTATTTTTCATCTTTCCTTTAATCTAACACAACTGAGCAATATAACTGTTAGCTGACAAGGAGTGTGCAGCTGTCTGGTTTTATAAACCAGAGCTGTAAGTGGTGATACCATCATGGGGCAGCATGGCAGGAGGAATTCCTGTTGTCACTTCTCACCTGAGTCTCTAAGTTTCTGCACTGTAACCATTCCTTACACCCCTTGTTCAACTTTGCTAAAGTTGAGTTCACTGTGTGGTTGAATTTAGCTGTAATTTAATTTAATAAGGATTTAAGTTGGGGGTTTATATGCTAGAAACTTTTGTTGTATATGCAAGCAAATGTATTTTACTGTAATTTATGTTATTTACCATACTGGTCGATGGTGAGTCCAGAGTCATTGTCTGATGCAACATGAAGCTGCATTTTCAGTCTTTACTAATGCAGTGTACCCATCAAAATCTATGGATTTAGAATATATATCAAAATCTATAGTTGGTTTTATATAGAAAGGCAAGATGCTTTTTGTTGCCCTTGGCATTGAGTCACTTTTCAGCTCAGACAGTAGAGATTCAGCATCTCAATGCTACCAGTGACCTAAATGAGGGCACAAAGTGTCTGATCTCTCAAATCTTAATGTTTCATGTGACAGCAAAGTGCTCAGAAGAAACAGCCTTATAAAACTTACCTGTTTCCTAGTATTCCTTGAGAATATAGCCCAGAAGCAATTCCATGAAATTCTACAAGAACATCCTGCAGTGTTTAAAAAAACCCTCTAAACCTTTAGCAGTCTGCCAGTCCCTTAAGTGTCAGCTCAGGTGTGTTAATTTTAGATTCAGACTGATTTCTGAAAATCATATCCGCCATCTAATGTGCCAGTTTAACAGGAATGGGAAGAAATTCTTCTTGGGCAGAGTTTTTAAGTGCAACTCAGATCAGATGCAGTCAGCTGCATCACACTGAGTTAGGTGCATCAAACATCCAGTCTGGCAAAGTACTGCCAGATTTTGCTTTACTGGTACTGTGACACTCCTGACGTGTCACATCTACATGTGAACATATCTTTTTTTTTTGTAATAAGGGTTAGCTGCTTCTTATTTCTTTCTGGTATTCACAGTTTGATTCTGACAATGATTTTGAGTTTAGCAGCAGTAATTGGAATAAAAGACAACGCACTTTTTGGAGGGTGCTCAATTTGTTGGCATGGTTCAATATATTACCTATACAGAAAAGAAGCATACAAGACTGAAAAAATAAAATAAAATAACACCAGATGTGAAAGTGACATGAGGAAGATGCTTAGATAGTTTTGAAATGGAATAATGCTTTTTGATTGTGTTCTTTGAGCTAGAAGGTGGCAATTAGATTTTCATACAGAGAAAAGTGTGAGACATCCTAATTAAACACCTTTTAGTGGAAGTCATCATACATAAACCCAAACCTCTTGTAGTAGTTCTCCAATGTGTCACCTGTGAGGATAATACTAAAACCAGTCTTAATTGTTTGGGGTTTTTTAGTTTGTTTTTGTTTTTGTAAAAATTGGAAGGAAATTATAGTTTGAATGTTGATTCAGATCTGTACATCAGTCATTAGGATAGCAAATGAAATCCATTTCTTAAGTGTAGCTGTAGGTCATGTACATAATCATAGAAAGAGGAGGAAAATAACTGAAAAGAAAATACAGTGGACTCACACAGAAGATAAATCTTACAGACTTTGGGGTTACTAGCGCCTAACACTAATGCTCTGTGTGGCTTTGGTCACATTATGTCACACTTCTGCTTTACTTTCCTTTATATGTTAAATGCAATTAACATTAGTTACTTCACAATGGATGGGAAAAGTTATTAAATACTTCTGTAGCCGTGACACTATGCATTGGAGATTTGACAATGAAAACCAGTATTTTTTCACATGTAATTCCATTGTAAAGGTCTTACAATGCACGAATATGATTAATAGTTAATGGTATACCTTAAATAGGTTTTATTTTCTGTATAATCACAGGAATACTCTGAAAGAGACTGTCCTGCCTGGAACAGAGGTCATAAATTGTCCAGTATATGACATGTGCATGACAAAAGATGCTGAAGAGAAACCATGACCAACACAGTGCATGGAAATGTAGAATATACCATTTTCAGAATTCTCACATTTTTGTTTACTTTTAATTTTAATGTGTTTTACATTACAGTCTGGAAGAATGTTCTGTTGGATGGAAAGAACTAGTAAATCCCATTTGGTCCTTTATTGAAAAGGTATGACTAACAAAGGACCTGAATTGCTATTAAAAACTTGATATATCTACGCTTGAACATTAAAACTTGAGCCTGTCCAGTAGAGAGAGAACACTGGGCATGCAACACTCTTTTTGAAAGGTGTTTGGGAAAGTTTAGAAGCAGCATGTTATTACACTCCATGTGCTGAGAAGGAAATAAGGGGCTTTGGGTGTCCTGTTTCCCCGGGTCAGAGGCAGGAGTAGCAGCAGGGGTGTGTTCCCAGCATTGCTGTCGGGGCTGACACAGGATCTCTGGGAAAGTAAAAATCACTCGTACACTTTGCCAGGGGAAGGTCATTTTCCTCCGTACTCAGTTTTCTCCAGGACTCACAGTTAAACACTTTCTATTTCTTTTGACTAGAATTACTTCCATTAGGGAAATGTTGCCTGAAAATAGCATGCAGTATTAATGTATCATTTGTTTCTGCTGTTGCCAACAGTAACATGTTTCCTTGGCTCTCACCCCTGACTGCTGATGAGATCAAGTTGATTATTCAGCAGCTATAGCCCACCACCTGCTCTATTTTTTTTCCCTGACATGCAAAGCTGTTGAGACACTATCTTGCCTTGTTAAAGCTACATTTGGTATTCAGCTGTAGTTTTAAACAAATATGTATATATATTTAAGGAGTGGATTCATTTTTGAACTGGCTTGTAATGAGTCAAATTCATTATTCTGTTTTATACGCTGGGGAGCTGAGGTGATCATGCTGATTTTTTTTCTAAAATTCACAATTTGGTTCCACTATCCTAGCTCTACATTTTATTATTAATACAGTTGCATTGTTCATAGGCCCATTTCTGGCAATGCTGCTGCAGATTTCAGTGCTGTCTTGATTTTATAATAAATCATTAACTACTTGGGAATTTATAATTATAGTTAAGTTATGAATGTGTCTTAATGAAATAAAACATTTCTTTCCTATTCTGCAGAGGAAGAGATAATAAATGAGCTCTGTTCACTCCTGTTATTTCTGGAAATTCTAGATTTTGCTCTTCTTTCTATAAATAACCATCCAACTCTGAGAGAGCTTAATGCTGTTTCTGGTGACATGGCCAAAAGAGATATTTGCTTATCAGTTCAGCAGAGATTTTTCAATCTCCAGCTTTGTGATCTTCTTTTGGGATTACAACAGCATTAAATCTAAATGTCTTTTGTAGCACACAATGTGTGAGTAAATCTAGAACTCACTACACTTCCCTATATTTAGTGTTTCTTACCTAGCTGAACTCTGCTTTTGTGATTTTAGCAGAAGCTATAATTTTAAACCAAAATACTGCAAATTGTGTTTTGAATATTCAGTATATATTTAATATTGTTATTGTGTTGTATTGACATTAAATGATATTATTTGATATGTTGTTACTAAACTCATATGAAGCTTTAGCATTCTGTGAAATTTGTTGTTCTGTTTGATTATATGATGAGACCAGATATAACTGCTCTTGCATCCCCTATTTGATTAAAGGTACCTGACTTCTCTAGTGCTTTTCTTGCATAAGTGATCCCAGTCTGTATCAACCTTTTCTTCTCTTTGTACTTTGCAAGGAAGTATTGACTTGATTTGTTCTTTTTTCCTACTTTCCCTTTAAAGAAAGGCGGTTGCATGTACATATTTAAGTTATATCTGTTACTATTTGGATATTAGTCAGATTTCAGTGAATCTGCTGACATGTATAAATTGGTAGCTTGTATTTTGTGGGTTCTTTTTGTGTTGGGTATTTTTGGTTTTGTTTTTTTTTTTTCTTGGAGGGGTGTTTTTTGTTTTTTATTGTTTGCTTTAAGTGGATTCTTACTGAGGAGGTATTAAAGGAGTTGTAAAGCAATCTCAACTGTGTCAAGTTTTTTTTTTTTTTAAGTCAGAGGAACATTTTTGACATTTTCGAACACTTTTTTTTGAAGTGAGTTAATTTTGATATTTCTAAAAAAAAATATATAGTTCTGGTTTCTCCTTAGGTTGATAGAAAGTATTTGAAAAAAACAGGGTAACAGGGCACGCCTACTCAATATACATGTGATTTTCTAATCATGCCTGTGAAGTTACTAGCTCAGCTGTGAAGGTTAAAAGAGTTTCCTTAGGCAGGCAGTGAGCTGGAGCTGGTGGTGTTATGCAATTTGAGATTTGTTGGAGCAGTTGGCAATTTCAGTCCAATGATTTCTGCATGTGTCATTCACTTTGAGCCTCTTTAAAAATATAACACTAATGTGACTTACATTTAAGGCATATGAATTAGTAGAGTGAGAATGTAATAAGCTCTAAGGGGTTTAAACCTCTGCAAATGAGAAAGATGAATGATGTCTTAAAAGAAGTGGTCCTCTGCTATTTTTATACACCACTCTAATGAAATTTCACTGCTAGATGTCAAGATGCATTTGACAGACTATCTCACTCTTCTAATAGTTTTTATTCATGCCTTTATCTACAGTTGTGTCTGTTGTACTCCCTTGTCTGCTGAAACATTTTTGGCAGTATCAAGCTGTCATAATATTGCCCAGCTTCTCAAATCTCCTGATTGGACACATCCTAGAAATGTACTCTGGCTTGGGAACTGACCTTCCTTCCTCCTTCCCTTTCCCCATAAATGTAGAAATTCTGCTTCTCTACTTCTGATGTGAATCTACTACACTTATTTTTGCTGTTTCAGAATAGTTGAATAAAATTATTTTGTACACCCATACTGCACCATATTAATTGTGTAAGTTATTTAACACAAGCAGTACTTCATGCCTCATGGATGGTATTCAGTGCTCCAGTCAGAGAAGACAATTTTATGCTCCTTACATTCTTCATTGTGGCTGTATTTGATCTGTTTCTGGTACTCAGATATTCCTCCAGCAATGCTTTTGGACCTGTGGTACATTTTTCCCTTTGACTGCTCATGTGAGGTTTCTTTTCGTCGGGTGCCAATGGTCTTGCTAGCTCTGGTCAGGGTTATGGACATTAGATACAAAGCTGGAGTGACACCAGTAAGTTTTCAGAGAGATACAAATTCGCAGTTGACATCATCCCCCTGCAACTTCAGCAGGCTGTGCACTCACCTGAGCGCATATCAAGCTATATCACTTTTCCAGAAGTTTAAATGTATGGGGTTTAGCTTTTTCATTTTTTTTTCTCATTTAGTTATTTATTCTCCAGTGATGATTTTTAGTAGTGTATATAGCTCCAGCTCTTCTGTGATTTATTTTCAGGATGGAAACAAAAAGTTACAATATCTGTACGTTTGACTACTTCTGAAGGATTTTAGATTCTTTCTAAAACTTAAGTGAGAATTCTAATATAGCATATTTGAAAGACTCAGCTCTCTCTTAGGCCGTGAAGTACTGCCACTATTCCACTTTTTCCTTCTCTTTTTGTTAATTTGCTAGGAACAAATAGAAGAAGAGCTATTTCTAGTTCATGTTTTAGGGAAGGGCTGCTTTTATGCAATGGAGAAGTGTTACTGTGACAAATGTTCTTTGGGTTTTATCCTTTCTTACTTTTCTTATGTGATACTTTTGTCAGTGACAGGTGATTGCACATGACACTTTAGACATCAAAAGAACATGTGGGATGCACTTATTTAGGGGATCCTAATTTCAGTTTTTCCTGTTAGAATAGATTTGATTAGTTATGTCAAAAAGCATTAACTTCACCTGAAATATTGTGATCTCAAGTACTCTAGTTCAGGTTTTATTTCCCGTTGATTTCTGATCTTATTTAGACTGGTGATTTGATTTGCTTTGGAACTAGAAGATCATGAGAAAAGTTCTCTGCTGAGAATCAGCCTTATTTTTCCTTCTTTCATTTAAGTAAACAATAGGAATAATAGTTGTCTTGAATAACAAAGAATGATTTTAGCTATAGCTATTAAAAGATACTGAAAACCTTTAAAGCTCTGTCTTCTAAATACTTGGAAGGTGATAATAATTTTTTTCCATTAGGTTACTTTGTAGCCTTACTTTGTATATGAGGTCATCCTGTTAGAAAAACTGATTAAAAAGGTCTTAAATAGAATTGCTTTTCATATGAATAAAGCAGAAATGTCTTGAAATGCATTAGAAAAGCAGACAAAGTTTGGAAAGTAATTTTGTGCTTACTGTTTAATTAAAGCTGAGTTTTGTAATTTACAGCTGAATTAGAAAAAAATAAATGTAACATTTTAGGTTGCTGTTAATTGTTTATAAAGTGGAAGACAAGGATTGAGGTGTTACTTTGAACTGTTGTCCAGAATGTATTAACATTAGCTTTTTGAAAAATTGTGCTAATTCCTAATTGTATTAAATTATATATAAATTTAGGCCAGTAATTTTATATGAAGACTGTTTTTTATAAGTATTACAATGTCAGCAGAGCCCTGGTATACCCTTTTTCCATATGAATATGACTCAGCTGCTGCCTTAGATGACAAAAGTGAAACTGTCCCCAGAGAGTAGCTGAGGAGTACAACATACAAATTCTGTATAGAATATAGGAGACCAGTTATAAACACAGGCTCTCTGTGACCTTATATGCTTCAGATATCCTCATTAACAGAGCACAGATCACATTACCATCATGTGGCACAGCAGATGTCAGAGTAAAGAGAAGCTGTGACTCTGCAGTGTAAATATCTAAAATGTAACCAAGCTGCAGGTCAGCAAAAAACCAAAAAAAACTATACTTGTTCACTATATTAAAAAAAAAAAATCTTACAAATATGTTTAAAGTTATGGTTACACTTATGCTAAAGATTATGGCCTTTACATAGTGGAATACAGCAAAGCTTAGGAAAAAAAGTCCTTATTTGACATGGGGAAATATGAATTATCATGGAAATTTTTGTGCTTCCGTATTAACGATCACAATATTTTTAAAAGCAAGCAAATTTAATTGAAAGAGGAAACAATAAAACTTGTGGTTACAATTTAAATGAGCAAAATTAGGCTGACTTTGGTTCAGTATAGGACATTGTTTTATGGTTGGGACTGTCTTATCCAAACTAACATGCCTCAAGTTCATCAAATCTAGATCAGCTTCCCTGGTGATAATTATTATCAGTGCCCACTTGTTAGAAAGATCATATTGTAAATATCTTTATAAATAACATGTAAATGGGTAGTCAGCCCCTATTAAATCCTGTGCTCCACTGGAATTATGGCAATAATACAAAGAAAATAAATCCAGATGTGTTTATTTGAGGGTTATGGTCTTGCTGTCTTTAGCACATCTATTCTCACTTTTGGGTTGCTGACCTTTCAGTTTGCAGTTGTTTGTTGAACTCATACTCTCTATGTGACACACTGGCTGGTCTTTTTATACAACAGGGTACAATTATTGAATTGGGTAATTAATGGGTATTTGGATTATTCATTACCAAGAATTCCTGTGACGATATAAGGTATGCTATGCGAACAAAGACACTGGAATCAAGGTAGAGTAGTTCTAATTTGGTTTAATATAGAATGTAGCAGCTTACTGCGATGACAATGTAATCCTTTAGACTTTGTCAAACTGTATTAAACCTATAGTGAAGTAACAGTATCAGTTTTGCATTGACGCTTCAGACACCAATATATGAGTCTTACAAAATCTCTTTCTCATCTTGTAATTAATCTCCAATCTGTAACCAACTATGGAAGAAAACTATTTGCAATTCAGACACATGTATGAAAACTATGTATTAAACCACTTTTCCACATACTTCTTGTGGCTTTTGTGCTATTCATGCAAGAACAGGTTGAATATTTGGATAGTATTTTACAATCAGGACTTGAGGGTCATTGTGTTGTTCTTTAGAAGCTTGATATTGACATATTTTTCCTTGGTACTTATTTTCTTAAAATAACCTAAAAAATCCTTGGATTTTGTGTTTTAGAAAGTTTGTGAGGCTACTGATATCTATTTGACACTTAAGATTACACATTTTATAATAGCCTCATATATCAAGAAGTAGTTGAGTATTATTTTCAAATGAAACACCTAAAGGAGAGGGGGAAGCACAAAAAAAATTATTTCATTGTCCTGAATATAAATTTAATTGGGCTATTTGCTGCCACAATCCTGTGCTGGTGAGGATGAGATAAAAATATGACATATATGTAAAAAAATGAAGGCTGGAAGATGAATAGGCCTTCTAGGGAGTTGATCTTTACAGATCAGATAAAGATTCTTACAGTCTGTGCTGCAACAAAGGCTGCCTTTCAGAGATAGTAACGTGAACTTGGACACTGGGGACAGGACCTTCGAAAACAGGGTTTTGAGACTGACAAGCAGTTGGGCTTTGAATCTTTTTTAGTTGTTTTGCTTTTCTATTATTTGTGTGTTTGTGTGTATGTAATCCTTTATAATCTCTTTAAAAGTTAAAGAAAGATTCATAGGCTGGTGTAGTGAATTAACACTTGCACCTTATCTAGGTTCTCCTTTTAAGGTAACCTTTCTCTTTGAAAGATATAAGGAAATCTGGTGGAAGGGGCCTTGACTCCTTCCAAAGTTTGATGAAAAATACTTATTTGTGAGCAGTGACTGATTTTCAAGGGATAATTATTTTTTTATTGATGAACTAAGTATTCTCAAAATTCCTGAAAATAATGCACACTGCTCCCTACTA